>JAGFPH010010521.1:830-33097 GCA_018207615.1 Philaenus spumarius | reverse complement strand
CGATCCGGACACGACGAGAAAAGACAGGGATACGAAAAACCCTTACAGCATAGCACTCCTAGATGTCAAGTGGATACAATCACGGAGTATATAATTTACATACTTCTTGGAAACAATAAGTTGACATTTAGTGTTCACAGAAAACCAACACACAGACAGACAGGTTTATTAGTTGGGACTCATCCCATGCACTTGCACACAAAAGAGAATCCTTCAATTCAATTGTATAATGTTTGGTTAACCTACCTCTTTCTTAACAAAGCTATCTAACCAAAAAATATATATCTATGGAGCTACCAAATTTAACGGATACCTAAAAAAAGTACAATAGACAACATTATAAAGAAAGCTCCACAAGAAAAAAAGAAGCTCCACAAGAAAAAAAAATAAAACATCGAGATCAACCTTCCCCTAACATATCGGAAAAAATATGGCTAAAATGACTTATACTATAGCTTTATCAAATATTGTGAAACAACGTTTCAGAAATTACGCAAATATAAACGTAGCTCTTACATCGTAAAATAACATTGGCAAGTTACTATTTAACCCTAAAGATCGCACCCCCGAACAGGAAATATCCTGTATTTATAGTGTCAGTTGTGAAGTGTGTCCCAGAAAATATATAGGCCAAACAATACAAAATATAAAGGTCAGGAGTAAGGAACATTTTTCTCATTTCAAATAAAACCGGCCCAAGAAATTAGATGTAGCAAAGCATTGCCTAGAGGAAAGTAATTTAAAAAAGTAGAATAATCCTTTTAAAGAACATGATAAAACGAAGTACTCTCGAAGCGTGGGAAACTTTATACATTAATAAAAATAAAAACATAATAGTAAATAATAAACTAGGTCCCATACAAAACTCTGTTTTAAGGGTCGGCTCTAGCTGTCGGTCATGTTGGCTGACACTCCATAAGACCAATGTTAAATATTAAAATCCAAATTTTTCCTTTATGTTTGATCGGAAAATTATAAACGATATGTCATTTTAAAGCTATGGTCAATATGCATGCAAATGGCTTTTTAAAAATTAAGAAAAATATTTTGTTTAATATTTATTAACAATTTAAAACATTGATTTTTAATATTTTTTTATGTTGTCACTATTAATTAATTATAGCGAAAAACTACCAAGCCATTCGCCTGAAGAATTTGGTCCCCAAGATTTTGATATTTTTTTTAAAACGCTATTTGAACAATTGCGGGTTTTAAATGGATTTAGGCTGAGCAATGTCCGTGTAACCTACCGCCGCTATAAGGTGATTTGAAATATTTTTTACGTTGTAACTATTAATTATAGCGAAAAATTACCAAGCCATTCGGATGAAGAATTTTGTCCCCAAGAGTTTGGTATTTTTTTAAAAACGCTATTTGAATAATTGCGGGTTTTAAATGGATTTAGGATGAGCAATGTCCGCGTAACCTACCGCCGCTATAGGGAGTCGCAGGTTGCTTTCTGTTTTACTAGAGCCGACCCTTAATATAAACCAACACGTGGAGATTTTTATTACATTTTTTAATAATATTTTTGCTATTTGCTTGTTCATTATTGGCCTATATTATATTTCTTAATTAATTTTCTTGTTGTTTGCTTACGTGTAATCTAGTCTTGATTAACTTTCATTAATAGAGTTTATACCTAGATTCACATATTGTTGTTGTATTATTGTTTTATATATGCCGTTGACCTTATAAGGTCAATTTGAAATTGTTAGTATTCTCTTTATTTTGTAGTAATTGTATTATTATATTTCAAATTATTAGTATTAGCCTAGTATTATACAGTCAATTAACTTAATTATACATGGCCGTTATTTTTAACTTAGAATGTAATTTCATTTAAATGTTATTTGATAATTATGTTATTATATATTTTGTTCAGTTAGTTTATTGATAATTACGTTTAACATTATTAATATTGCTTTATTATAAAAAGATTGTTTAGATTTACTATTCAAATAATTTGATATAACTGTTAGATAAGGCACTTATACAACACCCTTCTGTAATATCAGCCTATCTCTCTCTCCTATTCACTTTGGTACTTCACTTTCGGTTGTTACGATAACCTTATAGGTTGTTTAGACACTAAGACCACCCCCATTCTTGTAGAGGGTTATAAATATGTAGCTTAGTCGTTATTTTAAAACAAATGTCAATGAATACTTAAGTATTCATTGCAGATGCTGTCTTCACACCAAGACTACGGTCTTGTTAATTTGCCAGTCCAAGTTAAACTAATCATCATCACTCAACTCATCAACAACAAACGGTCTACTACCACTACACGTCACAACACAGCAGGATCCGAGGGCTTTTACCTTTATTCGGAGTTTCAGGAGTTAACGCCCAATGAAGTTTAGGACGGACCCTGGAGATCCGAGGATGCTCGGTTAGCGCTACACATCTACACGTCTGACGGACGAACACTACACAAAGCCGGCGCCGGCACTACACTTTCATCCTGTCACTTTCAATCCGACTGTCGGTCGGACTGCGGGTAGCGACTTCTTCTAGATCTAATTAAATGTATTATCTGTTTCAGCCACTTTTCACTTCTGAACTCGAGATCGTGACTTCATCGGAGCTTCGGGATCCACCAGTATGCCAATGTAGGTTTAGGCATGAATCTTGGTGTTTAGTTGCTGATCCGGCATCGGGGAACGATTTTCTTCACTCCTGCATCTCAGCCCTGACTTCTTCTCAACTGTATTCGAGATCGTGACTTCATCGGAGCTTCGGGTTCCACCAGTATGCCAGTGTATGTTTAGGCATGAGTCTTGGTGTTTTGTTGCTGATCCGGCATCGGGGAACGATTTTCTTCACTCCTGCATCTCAGCCCTGACTTCTTCTCAACCGTATTCGAGATCGTGATTTCATCGGAGCTTCGGGATCCACCAGTATGCCAGTGTATGTTTAGGCATGAGTCTTGGTGTTTTGTTGCTAGCCGGTCTCGAGTAGCGATTTCTTCATTGCATGCCGCTAACATTTCTTGTTTGTTTCAGCGAAGTTTTATATCGATTCTTGCAGCCATTAAAGAGATCTCTGGAAGCTGCTACGTTCTCCCCAGTGCCTGGATCGGGGAGAGGGAGGTTGATTTAGTGGGTATTGTCTTTAAGCATAGATCGAGTTCCACAGTACCTTTTCAGGAGAGAGGTCTGCATAAATGCATTCCAACCTACCGAAAAAAAAGGTTAAACTAGTTGTAAGGTTTTAGTTGTAGCACATGTATCACTGAAGATGACGACTTTGTAGTTGAAAAGCGTAGGGGAAATTGTATGACTTTTAGCAGGTTTTAAAGAAGCTGAGTCAAGTTGGGTTACGTTTAAAGATCTTGTAGTTCTTACATTTCAGAGTTTATAAATAAGCCTACTTGAGAGAATACCCTACTTCCAATTCATATGCGGTCATATCTAAAATAAAGATATACGCCTTTCTAGTACCAGGCACAACAGAATGAATTTATACATTAAAAATCCTTCCCATGTAGGTGCTTGTAGTTATAAGCTCCCACAAGGCATTACAATCTTCAGGATAGTTCACTTTTCAAAAACAGCCTTATACAGCTACTATTGTCATGATTTTTTTATTGCGTGGGAGGGTTTTGTGTAGGCCTACTGTAGCCAGTCTTGACATAATGGAAGCGATTTCCGTCTTTCCACTAAAAGTCAGTTTTCAGGCCTATGGATTTTTTATAAATTAAAATTGTTATAATGTTTATAAAATTATTCGAAATTTTAAGTTGTTACATTTTTTTAACTTACTTGTTTATTTGTGTCTGTTTTAAAATTGTTATATGTTACAAGTTACAACAGATGTTATAGTTTAATAATTATTCAATTAATATGATAAATTTAATATGTTTTTATCAAATGCTTGTTGCTCCTATTTAAAAGTTATAATTTGTTATTTCTGTATACGTGAATTGTTTTGTGTTTGTGTGTAGCTAATGTTCATTTATATTGTGACGTAGCCTATGCATGTAAATGCATATCAGTTTAAAATAAACAAATCTATTTCAATATTTAATTAAAAAAAGAATGAGGTTTGAGAGTATTTTCAGAACTGTGTTAATCTGAACTTTTCAATTTTCAGAAAATTTTTTATCCTTCTTTACGCTGAGAAATTCCTGCCACTTCCATACTTTTTACATCCTATAAACAAACAAAAATCACAAAGATTTATGACTGGGGGGAGGATAGCATTTCGTCTCAAGAAATCCATTTCTGTTTTAACAAAGGAATATTTTCGAGAATTACTTTCCACAGATTTAATGTCAAACATAACCCTCACAGTATATTTCTTCCAAGTTATATTCATACATTTTCTTAGTACTGTGTTCGGTGTTAAAAACTGAAGGATTTTGACTTTTTATATAGAAAACATAGTGTTAACAATAAACTTGATAAATCTGTCAATAAGTAACATTCCATGTCTGTTGCTTTAATTAGAATCACCATCAGATTTCATGCATTTCTTTCCATATATAGGAACGCCATTTTAGGAGTTTTCGAGTTACATTAATAAAAATGTGATCATTATTACCCAAGTCTGAATTATATATGTGTATATGCAAATGTAAGTAAATTGTGAATATTTTTATTAACAGCTGTAAAAAAATATTTAGATTATCCAATTAATTAATATTTATATTTAATTTTAAATTTGTACTAACATTACAAAGCGACAAACTTTGTACAAAATCTGTTTATATTCAGAGAACTAGAGATAAATATTTAACGATTTTGTTTTATTATGAAATCTTAAAGCAAAACATTAAACATACAGAAATCATAGTTGTAATTTACTTATGGCAAAAAACATCCATTTATTTATAAAAGTATTTTCAATATATAAAGTAAAATTTGTTCCTTCTTAAGTATCTTATTTCTATTTATTGATATGTTTTCTGTCAGACAGCTCTGTTTAACACGTTTACTGCTAAGGAGGCACATGTGAGCTTGACACTGAACACTATGAGAAGCGATAACCCCCATATTGGGAGTATTTTCAATACACAGTGCATTACGCACTTCGCACGCCAACCCGTATTGGGAGTATTTTAAATACACAGAGCTTCGCACGCCAATTTTAAGCCCATGTTCTTCCGCTTTAAAATATTAGTAATTATTACGTAGAAAGGTTCAAAAATAAAAAATAAAGTAATTTCTACTCATTTAGGCTATAAATATAAAAAATAAAAGGTCAGTTCCTAGCATAGGAAATAAGAAATTTGAGTGGCAGTGATCGTGTTAAGTAAAGTTGAACCAAATCCTGAAAATTATTATTTGTTTCAGAAAATTTGGTAGATTATCAAATTTATTCTTGAAATACAGTCACAGATTAAGGTATTAATTAAAAACGGATGAACTGGAAAACATGAACATTATAAAATTAATTTATGTTGAGTATAAACTAGCAGACGACAGACGAGACTTTTAGTCAATTGCGTAATCAAAAATTATATTTGGTTTAAACACACATTTGCTGTAGTACATTGTTAAAAGAATGTAAATAAATTTAATGGTAAGTACTACGGTATTTATATTTTACATAAGCATACATTAATATTGCAAGAAATATTTTTCAATATAATTTTATCTCCACTGAGTTTACAAACACATAAATTTAAAATTTATAAATAATTATACATTATTAAATTCTAAATGAGCTAAATATTTATTATTTAAGTATTCATGATATTTCCTAAAATAATACCTTTCACACTGTATTTTATTTACAATGTATTTACAACTTAGGTTGGTAACTGACTGTCATTTGATTTCAAAGTTAAATTTTCTTTTCAATTTCATCAGGCGTAACTCATCTTAGATTAAAATAAAGATTATATATTAGTAGGTGGAACTCCTGCGTGATTCGTGCGGGTACTCGTGCCCTTATAGCTTACAGACTATTTCACTCTGGTTTTTCAGCCAAGGCCTTAACTTAATCTTAAAATCCATTTCGGTACTTCTTACAAAGTACAAACACCAAAGCAATATTTATATTAGCTATTGTTGAGAATCAGATGATATGGAGTTGTACCATACATTATAATAAACTGTGTCTTACTTTAAAATGCTCGGTTTCTATATCGTTCCAGACGGCGGAAAACACTCGGTATTTGTTTCATTAAACAGTGTATTAAACAGAGGCAGCCATTTTAAATATTTCTGCTATAAAATAATGTGTTTTACTGTTTCTCTGCCCGAGTTGTTATTGCGATAGTGTAGAGCCAATTTGTCGTGGCGCGGCGTCGTGACTAGAGTATCCACAATTTTAAATCATTCCTTTCCTGTAAATAGTTTTCGAGACACAGCAATTTAAAGTTACAATTTTCAGCAGTGTAAAAAAACTTTCAATTAAAAATTAATCGGTCAGTGTTCACAGAAATGTTGACTTCCAGTTCTCCAACAGTAATTCGAGGTTTTATGTAAATGTATCAGTGAACAAAACAATTGTGAAATAACTTTGTTGTACTTTGAATTCAAAATTTTCCAAATTGACGCAGGGTCAATATTATCGTTTAAAGCAATTGATTTGAATTTACATCATTATTTGGAGCCAATTAAAGATACGTTATTTAAAATTTTTAAATAAATTAACGGAACTTTGTGTACATATTGTGTTGCTTAAAATGACATATTATTTGACATATTTATGATTTTGGGAAACCTAGGGAAATTGGGTTGAAAGTTTTAAACATAAAGGTGAGTAACGTAATTATAAAGTTTATAAAGCTTGTAAAAGACCAACTAAATTGCGTAAACTAGAGCTTATTTTTTTTGCTTCGTTTCGAATTAATGGAAATCGAAGTTTTTTTTATTTAACTTAAAAACAGTTGATTAGTTTGTTAATATTAAAAATTAAAAATAAGGGGTTTTGGGATTAGATTTAACATTAAGACAAAAGAAAGCACATTAGTACTGTACAACTAATATTATTTGAGTTTCTACTTGTACTTAATGAGTTTGTAAGCTACATTTCCATCTAACTGTTATAGAATATTAAACTTATATCTCTATACATAAAAAACACACCATATTTTATAACTTGAGACCATTGAACCGATTTTCATAAAAATTTTTCTCATTCTTAGGTAGAACATCTAGGGATGTTTATTCTAAGTTTTATTAAAATAGATTAAATACTTCCCAAGTTAGAACAAAATATGTCTGCTTGTGTTACTAAAAAAACAAAAAACAAAAAGAACATTCTACACATTTTAGACAATTTCTAAAATTGTTTTGTGTAAACCTAATGTTTGTCAAAGTTGTTTGTTTGTTTGTTCATATATATATGAATTTTAATGACCCCCCAAAACGTGTTCTGGCGACCATGATCGGTGCTCATTTGCTACTCCCGACCTTGGGTCTCACCATAAGGGCCACTGCAATAGCTCATTTTTCCTATGGAAATTCGCTAATAAAAATAACTTTCTACACATTTTAGACTATTTCTAAAATTGTTTTTTGTAAACCAAATTTTTGTCAGTGGCAAAGTTGTTTGACTGTGTAAATTAATGGATTCCATAAAAAAAGAAGAAAATCAGTTTAGTAGTTTTGAGTTAATGCCATGTTTTGCTACTTAACAGAAAACATTTTTAAATACATTTTTTGCAACATCTTAAAATTTTACGTGGCAACGAACCTAATTTTTACTTTCCTTACCCTATACTAGGTAAGGTAAGTATTGCGATCGACCCAAAAATTCGATGTCGAGTTTTCATAATATCTTTACGTTTCAAGGCCCCCTGAGTCCAAAAAATGCATTTTTTGCAATTGGTCTGTCTGTGTGTCTGTGTGTGTGTGTGTCCGGAGTGCACAGGGCAAACGGCTGGACGGATCGAACTGAAATTTACAGGATATCTTCAAACACGTAAACAATTAAACCCATGTAAATTTGAAGCAAATCGGAGGTGGTGTCTTACCGTGGGACCAGTTTTTAGCACATTTTTGGTATTTACTCCAAAACCCCTCTAACGATTTTGATTAAACTTTGCTAACATACTCTACTCAGACCCCCTTAACACGCTATGTACGCTATATACCCTTAAAAATTCGTTGAAAAAAGTTATTACAAAAACGAAAGTTATTTTGTTTGTATCTCCGAAATGGCTGGTCCTATCGACTTGAAAATGGTCTCATTCGATTCAGCGTCCAAAAGAATGTCAAAAAAGATACCCCACTCAACTTTTTCCATTTTTTTAAAAATTGACCCCAAAAACGCCCTTTTTGGGGGCAAAAATGACTTTTTTTAAACTAGCCGTGTTTGGTATCGACCTTGACATTTTTGGGGGTGAGAAATCGATTGAGACCAAAATCAGGTCCGTGGGATTAACCGTTTTGAAGTTAGTACCGCTTTCTTCGAAACGGATACTCCTATTAACTCGAAAATGGTATCATCAATCTCTCCCTCGAAAAAATTGGTAATTGATACAGCATCTATTTTGGTAAGGAAAGTTGTGTGATGTGCACACCAGATGTTTTAATGCGGTAGTTGCTTAATCCACATTCTTGTTTCTGTTGTTGCAGTAGTTTATAGGTTGTTGACTTTTGTAGTGGAAGCAGAGTGGAGCATTGTTTAAAGACCATCATCTAGTCTTTTTATATGTTAGTAATTGGAATACAGTAAACACGTTAAGGAAAAAGAGGAAAATTTGTCTTTTATGTTTCTTTTAAATAATTAAGAATTTTTTGACTTTAAATACTCCATACTATTTATACTATTGACCGATGGTATATAATTTGGTAGAACTCTATTTTAAGGAAAAACCACACACACATTAAACAATTGTAATATTTAGTTTAAATTTACTAAATACTGTGTGTGTGGTTTTTTCTTAAATACTCTAGGTGGCAATATTGTTTAAAAATTCACAAAATAAACCTTTGCTTTTTGTACACGTATAAAACGAACCATAACAGATGCGTAAACCATATCTGAACTTAATAACCTTCCCAAAGTTGTATGCTTGATAACACGAACTCAAAGATTCTCTTTTACTTCTTCGATATATACAGCATAATACAAACACTGGAAACGACAAAAGATTTATGAATAAGAGGTAAAGATTGTTTTACTATCCGCGTAGCAAAACATAAATTTAAAACAATAAAACATTAACGAAAGTGTTTTTTCCAAAGTTATTAAGTCTAACACTTGTTTATGGCCGTCATAAAGCAGAGTTTTACGAGCAGGGGCGTTTTAATCTATGGTTATCACTGGAATTATTAAGGCACATTATTTCGTTCCTTACAAGTGTAAATATTTTAAAAGTAGTACAATGTTGTATTAAAGTACTGTTTATTAAATGTTATTTGGTATGGCTGACTATTGTTCATTTGCAACACCAACTTATGTAATACATACAAACAGTCATAAAAAGACTACACTGGTACTAAGAAACTAGGCTAGAAGCTAATCACTTCTACGAAATCAATACTTTTAAAATTAAAGTGTTATTTTTGTTAAACGAACACAGTTATTTAAACTTTTGTCTACTATTTTGTATTCATTAATCTCTAAAAATCGTTTTATAATCTTTGTTTTGAGATCTGTACTAATTTAACAAGCAATTTTTTATTTTGTTTTTAGGTTATATTTCTACACTTTTTAAAATTTACCTAATACAAAAAAAATAATTGACTGAAGATTATTTGGTTTTAACATAGGACAAATAAAATACTTTGAAATTAAACATGATTTAATTTTAAAAACTAGTGATCCGAATGGCCTCCATTCTCTTCGTAGAGAAGCAGTAAGTAGTCTTTTCTTTGTACTATGCCCGGTAGATCCTAACGTGTTAACAGTTACACATATGTACCAGTTCTTTAGCAGTTGTTGGAATTATGCAGTAAGCTTGGTTCATTAGAAACCCATACACAATAATATTATAGCGAACTTTTAATATGCAAAGCACTGGAAAACCTTTGCAAGTATGAAACTGGCATAACCCGGCTGAACACTCGGTTCACTTCCGTAATAGTGCTGAATTAATTTAATGTGTGTTTTTAAAGATAAAGTGATGAAATTTAAATAATTGAAACGTAAAAAATCGTATATAATTTGTTGTTTTCCAACCTATGTGATAATGGTATTTCTAACTTCTTGCTATAGAAACAGATAAATATAATGAAAGTAACAGATGATGTTGTAAAAATCCCAATTGTATCTGATTAGAGTAAAGTGTTTACTATCGAGGATTGGACAGAAAATAACAAAACCACAATCATTTAAGTTTTAACTTAATTTCGAAAAACATGAATTACCCAATTCATAAACTAGACCATTGTGACTACAAATGCAAAGTTTAACACGTCATTAAAAGTTTCATTTAAATTTGATAAGCAGTTGTGTAGTTCACTCGTTATAAAAAGAGACCAGCTGAATTAATGATCAAAGTACAACATTTTATAAGCAAAATATATAATAAGTTTTAGTACAATTTTCTGCCAATCCTAATGTAAAACTTTCACTTAAGTTTGTCGACGCGTTTCGGAGTTCCTGCCAATCCTAACGTAACACTTTCACTTAAGTTTGTCGACGCGTTTCGGAGTTCTTCCATTATCGAGACCTATTTCAGGGACTCCGAAACGCGTCGACAAACTTAAGTGAAAGTGTTACGTTAGGATTGGCAGAAAATTGTACTAAAACTTATTTCATGGATCCTAGTAATTTGTATAATAACTTCAAAATATATAACTAATAACCTTATTCTCTGTTTGACGTTATAATTTATTAATGATGGATGTTCAATTTTATTATTACTGATTATTCGGAAATTTTACACCATAGTTAAATTTAATGTGACATCATCATTTGTTGTATGTTAAACACATTTTGTGATTTTAACAGACAAATGATGACAAATGTACGAATAATCAATAAGAATAATAACTTTACCTACATATTACTGATTATTCGGACATTTGACATCTTAATTAAATGTGACATCATCATGTGTTGTGTGATTAGCAAATTATGTGATTTTAATAGAAAAATGATGGCAAATGACCAAATAATCAGTAATAATAATAACTTTATCTACCTATTACTGATTATTTGGAGATTTGACATCATAGTTAAATGAAACATCATCATTTGTTGTGTGTTAAACAAAATTTGTAATTTTAACTGTCAAATGATGGCAAATGTCCAAATAATCCATAATAATAATAAAACTATCTACCTATTACTGATAAATAATTAATTATATTACAAGCTAGTTGTACACTGGGCTTGTTACCGAGGTCAAATGAAAACCATAATGTAGAGGTTGATGGTAATTGATAAAAGTAACAGTTTGAGAACTTGGGTGAGGGGAAGAAACACGGTTGTGAAGGGCCTTCTCGAAAATGTGAAGGGGTTAGTAAATCTACACAGCGACGATTGGTAGGGCTGATCACTTTGCTCCTTCCACCCTTCACTTAGGTGAACGTAATGTTCACTTAACTTCCCCATACTACACTGCACAGAAAATTATGAGCTATACAGGCCTACATCCTGACATCAAAATTTACCTTATCTTATGCGTTTTAATTAAACGCTTAAATTTTTTAGTTTTATCATCAACAATATAAACTAATGGTCAGATTGAAAAAATCTCTCCCCCTATATTAAAACGATTTGTTTATATTTTAAATCTGTTTTCTCTGACTCAAAGAAACCTTTAAATTTAGAAACTTATTAAATGATCAAGTATTTAATGATATGTGGTAGTTTCTTTATATAACGGTTAAAGTTAGAGTTTTTTTTTTGTAAAATTGAACGTATTTCTTTTCTAAAGAACAGTTTTCAATTGATTCCAACACCATAATATAAAAAAGTTACATTTTTAAACAATAATTTTAAGCATCCAAGAAGTTTGTTAGATGTCATAAAAGTAACATAAAATTTAAAATATGAAAATATGGCTTCTCAACATTAAACGGGAAGCAATCTGTCCCCGTCCAGTTTAGACTATTTTTAGCAAATTTTTTATCTGCTTACCTTACTTAGTATTATCTGTCCTGCTTATTACGAAAAAGGAAAATATAAAGAAATTATTTCTAATTACTACTATTTCTAGCGGATAAACTCTCAATAAGGGGAGCTGGACCTCTACTAGTGGCCCAGAGCCGATGATAAGTATATCAAGAGTCTATTAGAAAGAAAGGGGAAGAAAAAAAAATGTTTACTCATAACAATTCATTATACAAATGGAGAAAGATGGTGAGGAGTTAGAGGTAACATCTAAGCAGAGCAGACGCTGGTCTTGGCAGGCCAGAAATATTGTTGTTGGTAGGTTTATTTACTGAACACAGGTCTCTGAAGAGAAATCTCCACCTGATGGGATTAGAGAAGAACCTATTATGTTGACTTGTAAATGTCATACTCTCGCATTACTGAGACAGAACTATTTCGGAAAAGGTTACCCTGACACCGAGAGGAATATATCCAAAGTCTTTTTCGTTTTGCAAATAGAGTAGGTTTGATGACATCTACCGCCTGGACATAGGGCACAGATGATGTCATGGTTTACGTTAGGTGTTTCCTGTTAGCAGGTCCCAAAACATAATCAAATAATAATCTAATACCTTTTTATTATAAAATTACACTTCTCCCACCGCCAGGACATCGCATCCCACATCCAACACAAAATTACTATGTATGACGATTATTTTCCTCAGTTAACAGTAGTTAATTAACTATTATTTGTCGTATTATGACAGCTTTTAAGGTACGAGAAAGAGGTAAGTTGGGACACTAAAGAAGTGAGTATTCTTACCGTCTTGAGTGTGTTTAAAGATGAGTATAATTGTTTCATAAACCAATTCGTCTACAACTTAGTAAATTTATGTTAATAGAGGGTGTTCTAAAAGCTAGGGATTGTTTTAATACGCCGAGACAATTGAACTTCACTTTGTGTATGGATAGATACTATATAAAAAAAAAATTCTTCAAATAAACCATAAGCAAATTTTCAAAGAATTATTGATATTTTTGGTGCTACAATAATTAATATCATTAATGTTTACTTATATAAGCGTTTAGATTTGTTAAGTAAAAGATTGCCCGTAACAGATTTTGATCATGCTAGAAGTCTATTGTTCAGGTCAAACGAAACATGAGTAAAAACGGAACGGTAGTAGAATGAAATCAGAGTGAAACCTGAACCAACTCTTAACGAACCCTCTCCAAGTTATGAAAAACTCTTTTATATCTAATTAAATCTTTGTGGGTCGTTAAAGAATATTTTTACGAACCAACTTTACGCGTAAGACTCTTGTTAATATTAATAACTCATCAAACCTTGATATACTGTAAGGTGTAATTTGGATTTAGACATCATTTTATTACCGAAAATCTTGAGCTATAAACTTCAAGTCAGTTCACGTAGAAACAAATTTCATCCAATGAGGAAAACCTCTAATGCGTTTGCAGGAAATTTGTTTTTACAATATGGAAAGCATCTATTCTCAAACAAATAGTTTAAATAATAATATAGGTACGTACCTTTTTTTAAAAAACGTCAATTCCTTATCCTTTTTTGTGGACGACCGGTTTCGATCTCTACGTTCACTACCTAAAGGTTCAGTTCAGCTGAAAATCATTAAAATATTTCACACAACACTTAAATATAAACAAAAAACACATCACAAAACATTAAAAAAAGTAAAAGTCATAATATCACTCCCATGTGTATCCTTAAAGGACATGTTCTACTAATCTATATCAAATAGTTTGACTTATGTGAATCGGTCGAAAGATTTAAAGTATGTGAAAGACGCAATTTATAGATACTACGTTCTTACTGTGATTTGAACGTTGAAGTCTAAATTCAAAACTATGCTTTAAAACAATCCTTCGTTGTGTATTATAAGAGAGGAGAGTTGTTGGTTTATTTTACATTCCGAATAAGAAGTGTTTGTTTATATTTAAACTATTTATCAGATTTTTATGAAACTCACTGATGTGATAACTAAAGTCTTTTGGATAACATTGGTTACGTTTTATAACAATGGGCAACAAAGTTTAGAGTATCATCAAAATAGTTTCGAATTAAATCTTCAAAGTTCAAACCACCAAGAGAACCTGTTGGCCATCCATTATGATTTACGTATATTTCAAACTCCGCTTGATGTGAAGGTGTATAAGTTTCAGACCTACTGATATATTTTGATGTTGTCGAAAAGAGTTAAAAGTTTTCAGTACAGAAGTTGAATGTTCCAGTCCAGAAGAAATACAATTTAATGTAACTTCTTGAATGAGTTGTTCACAGGATATTGCAGCCCAAGGCTGAAAATATTTCATCTCATTTTGAGTATTCGACAATGGCTGTGATGAAAATATACGGAAAGATATAATATTTTCTGTTACCTCTATAACTGTTTACTGAACAATATTTGTGATTTGATACAAAATAAAAAAAACGAATTCAATTGTTTTCTTTTGTATATTGTACTGTATTTCAAATAGGAGACGATTGTCAGTTAAAAAGCTTGATGTATATTGCGATAACTAAAACAATAAACGGTACCAGAAACTGGGACATACTTTCTCACAAACATATTTAAATAATGAAACAGATTCAATGTGAATTCATTATTGTGTTAAAGTAGGAGTGGGGATACATTAAAGTAGGAGCGTAACTAATAAATATTATTATTATTAGATGAATGAGAATATTTAGAAAGATGCGGTTTTTGGGGTGGGGGTGAGGGTGGTTTTATGCGGTGGTACATTAAGGGATACAAATAAGCCAAATTTTATCAAAATCGTTAGAACCGTCTTTTTTATAAAAAAATAATAACAGAATTTTTGGTGGTTATTTGGTCAAAAAGGGTTTTTTCCAAACAAATTTAAAACCTTTTTTCGTTTTACAGGCCTAATTGACATGTTTTGTGCAAATTTGTTCGAAATCAATCGAATAGTTTTCTCTTTAGCTTTGTATACATACAGAAATACAGATAGACGTTTTGTCAAAACCACTTTTTTCGATTCAGGAGGTCCCAAAACGGATATTTCCACAAAATCTCAACATTGATTTGTTTTGCAATCACTATACTTTATCTATACTATAGTATAGTGAGAAAGTAAAATTATCAGATAATGTGTAATTACGACTTATTTATATTGTAGAAATTAAGTTACTGCTTCAGTATCAGAAACTATTTTAAGTACATTAACGGCTCAAATATGACAATTTTACTTTCCCGACTCAACGCAGATTAGGGCCTATGTACCATTACAATAAGTTACTCTTTTTAAAAGAGATACCGCAAAACAATCATTTACTCTTGGGAAAAAAACAATTAATTTAAAACTGATTATCTCGAAAACTAATTGAGATAAAGGAACGATTCAAATATTAGAATATTCTAATCCGGACTCCATGTTACATGGTTCCTAAAGACTTACACAACAGGTTACCCAAGATTCAGTGAACACCTTATTTTCTTATGGGAACTTTAAACTGGGAGTTTACTATATTTTTCGTTTAGTATGACTGTGAATAAGTTATTTTATATACATAGCGGACTGGGTTCATTAGTTTTAATGTATTAATATAGCCAAACACCTAAAATAATTGATGAAAATATAATCATAACTGATTTACCTGTAAATAACCTAAAGATACGACTGCATTAAATGTTTCTAGAAAACTAACTAAATTACTTACCTGTAAAAATACCAAAAATTTTTATTTATTCTTAAAGCAGTTGGTACATCATATCAGGGATCATCTCATTAGTCATCAGTCCCTGATACTCATAATCATAAAAAAAGAAACACATAGCCCATTAAATTCATATACCATTTCAAAACATTAGTAATAAGATTTCATCATGTTTATGTAAAAAAAAAAAACATATAGGCTTAAGTGTAGGACAAAGAAAATGTAAAAGGAGAAAGAAGAAATAATAATGTTGAGGAGGAAGAAGAGGAAGATAGTTGCAAAAGAGAGGAAGAAGAAAGAGGGTTTGTTACTAGCTTTGTTGGAGAGCAGTTGATATTGAATTTATGGCAGACATTTCTTTTTAAACATACAACACACATCTGCTAAATTGAAGCAAGAAGAAATAGTATCAAGTACAGTATATAAAAAAATTAAAAATAGAATATCAAAAATTTAATATCTACCAAGACATTTGGGTGAGTCAACTAAATTAGTCATCACAAAACATCAGATCTGCAAACTTCTATTACAAAATTCATACCTATCAAAATTACCAACCAAATAGCATCACCAACTTCCTCAACAAAAAAAAAAAAAAAAAAAAAAAAAAAAATCAACCGAAGGACAATCTTATCTTAAGCAGAAAGTATTAATATAAATTCAAAATTGTAATCATCATTAAATCATCTCATACTAATCAATCACCCTTTCATTAGGCTAAGTAAAGAAATTGTTATTAGTAGTTAAGAGTTTTGTTAAAATTGTTATGTAGGCTATTATAAAAAATTTGTGTTGCAACGACTGTGATTTATAACCGTTAGCAAGCCTGCAAAAAGACTTATAAACATTGTTAAAGCCCGAAATAATATCCATATGTACGCAATTTGTATCATTAATTAATTAAATCATTTTCATTGTACCTCTATTTATTGATAAATCGAAGTCACAAATCGAGAAATTCTTATAAGATTAATATTGAAATATAACAACTATAAAATTGGCACCACAACGAGTGAGATATTAGAAAATAATTAGTAAAACTATAAAATACCATTTGTTGAGACAGTGATATTCATTCACCTAAAATATGAATTAATTTAATTCAATAAGTTAACATTTAAAAATATGGGCAAGTTAAATAAGGTTAAAAAAGACTTACTTCAGGGTTTGAAAAAATGTTATGGGTTATTTTTTCCGAATATACATCGCTCTAAAGTCTAGAAATCATGCAACTGAATCATTTAGAAGTTTTTAAGGTACGTGTATTATACTTAAAATGTTGATGCTTATTTTACCCCAGAAAAAGGATAAATTATGTTGATTCAAATTTGATATCAGAGTGACTGGGTTAGCGAGTCTCTAATGTTTACTAATTATAATGAAATGTAAATGTTTGCTCGATTAATGAAGGGTTTGATTTACCACAATTGAAAATACGAATTTTTTAAGAAATCTAAAGTTTGCCAATATTTTCTTCATGTATTGTTGTAACATATATTGAACGGGTTAGCCAGAATGCACAATAAAACGTAAAAATAAATATGTTTTCCCTCAAATTGTTGTACTGCAATACTTAACGCATTGGTGAAAGTTCATACAAATAATATACATAGTGTTTAATTTAAAACATTGTTTTAAACATAATACATAATTTTCCTATTTTGGAAGTAAATTAAACACAATCCAAATATTTTGAAGACAAATGTTTATTAGAGGTTGCTTTGCATATTTTCATCTTCTTCACTACCCTCGTCATCAAAATAAATTACAAATCATGAATGAAAAAGCTTAAAAGTTTTCACTAACTGTTCCAACGTAGGCTACATCTATATATATGTATATCTATATGTATATAGCTGGATTTTAGACACTGTGTACTGTATTCGTACTATATTAAGGCAAAACTTACTTTTCATCCATCTATTAGGAAATTAAAAATTATCATTAACTTTTTACATTTTAACTAATTAAACAGTTGGATCCAAAACTTTTGATGGAGGTATTTGTATTGTAGAGCACAGGGTGTGTAGGTATTGCGTTAAGTACTGCTTATTTATGATTAATGTTAAATTTACAGTAAAACGAGTTGAAAATAGAAACCCATTACAAAAGTACGAACACGAGGCGATATATTTAAAGAAACTGCATGATTTATAAATTTATGAATTGCGTGAAAGGCGTAACTGGGCAACGTCTGTAATCATTTTAGAAATAAATGGTCGATCCATACTTACAATAGTGATACATACAAACACAAACTAGTTTCACCTTTTTAATCTGACAGTGTACTTAACATGATTGTATTTGAAAGTTCGTGTATATCACAAACATAACTCCCAAAATATTGATCTGAAAATTTTTAAATGATTTAATATTAAAAAGAACATTGTTGGTACTAATTTTGGAAAATGTTTATTAGTAATGTTTGCTAGAACAAATTATTAAGTTCGGCAATTTGGAAAATGCGAATAAACCTTGTTTTTGACTACATTTAATTTCTTTATGATTTAAAAATAACATGTACAAATTATTCGTTTACATGAAAAAGTACAATAGAAAATTATGAATCAATTCATTATAAAGAAATATATTTTTCTCTTCTACAGCTTTGCAAAATCAATGGTCTACAATTATATGGTATCCACTGTTTTGTCCTTAGCAGTGAACGTGTTAAGCTAGAAGTTCTATATAAATTTAAAGCCTACAATTTGAAAATCAACAGTTTTGTGAAATTTTAATTTTAATTCGATAATTTAAAAGGGCATTTGTGAGATTATTGGTCAGTTGCTTGTCAAGTACAAGCCTTAAGTGATGCCTTGTTAAAGGCAGTATTTTGTCATGGAGCTTCTTTTATATCAACCACCTTTTCAAAATGACGATTCAACATGCCGAAAAATCCGGTTAAACATCGTTGAATATTACAGCTAAATTATTACTAATCTCTTTAAAAGAAGAAAAGAAAGACTCTAAAGAAGTTGACAGATGGAGTTAAATTAATTATCTTTGAGGTTCAACAGTCTAAGTCAAACCTGTCCAAAATTTATAAAATATGACATAATATAAATATTCTTTTTTGAATATCAATGTTGCGTTATCAAGATTATTTTCCTTTATTAGTTGGTAGCAGTATGGAAAGCAACAACGAGAGTTTATTTATGTAGCTAAAGTTGCCTAACGTTAAGGCGACATCCATGATATGCTGCGATAACAGCAGTGAAATTACACAAAAATACACTCAGAAGGTTTCTTTTTTTAATGGTATGTTTTTAACACCCATAGATGAAAAGTACTAAAACCCTGCACTAACTCTCCAGCACCTCCCCTCTCCTCCATTTAGAGTAGAGTAGTCTTGTTACCATTGTTGACATGTTTGCCTACATAACTGAATTCCCGCATTTACGTAAGCAAAACTTGGACAGTCGATGAATCAAGTACCACAATCTAGAATAGTGTCACTTTGTAAATATTCTAGGACAAATTAAAACTAGGGAGTTCTTTTGCAAACACCCTGTACAGTAGTGGTGAAATTGTAAAGGTTATATTAAAATAAGTTCTCGTTTATATTGACACTATTAGAACTATATAAACAAATAGATGTCTTAATGGCAGTATTTATTCTAAAAAAAGGAACGGCTGATGCAAATCATTTTGCAAGGTGATGATCCGTATAAAATAGTTTTTAGTTGTGAGCAACTGTTTTATTTGATGGAGTAAAACACCGCCCCAACACTCAATACCTTGTGGCAACCTAGCGTGAATGTGAGTGAAATACAGAGATTTAATTGTGTGGAAACTACAAGAATTGCGATATAAATAACATTTTCTTTTATTAGGGGAGACGGACGCAGATTCCTATGTTATATGTGTTAATTTAAGCAAACTATATTAAAATAAAATATCCCAATTTTACTTCATTAGAATTCCTTCACATTTTAATAATGTTTTTCCGATTTCTAAAGAAACTAAATTAAGCCATAAAATGAACTTGGTTCAGTTGTTAGCTCTGATTAGGGAGCCATAACTTGCGTTTACATTTTGAGTATTTATTTAACCCCGGTTTAGATCCTCAATACCTTAATATTATTCAATAAAGTCGATGGAAAGAGTCCAAGATAAATTTTAATATCAACCCGAAGAAATGTATGTTATTTTTACTGTTTCAATATCGGGAAATTTGATCCTAAAGTATGAGTTTAACTTTCGGAAAAAGGTATTCAAAAGTACCGCATTAACTGCATAATTCACTTATAGATGAGACTTGTAGTTTGTTTAAGAAGTGAAAGGGTGGCGACAACATCACAAAAGAGGAGAAAAAAACATGATTTGTTTTTGCAAGGTGTCAGTTTAGTGTAATATAATGTCTCGTGTACTTTTAAGTATTCTGTAAATGAAATGGAGTAGGCAAGATATTGTTAAATATTTGTTTATAAATTACATTGATATATAAAATAAACTTTGCTATATATCTGTTATATGAGGTTTTAATAATAAGAAAATAAATTCGGTTTTCAAAGTAATTGTGTTTTCTATACTTTTTGAAAAAAGAAGAAAAACATTAACATCCCTATCCATTTATAATGATAAAAAGAAAGGTGATAAAACGTGCCTGTGTTTTCGATGGCCAGAAAAAATTAAGCAATGCATTGTGTATTGAAAATACTCCCAATACGGGGTTGGCGTGCGATGCACTGAGCGTCGGCCGCTTCTCATAGTGGTCAGTGTCAAGCTCACATGTTTGACTCGAGTAGTAAGGCATTGAAACACCCCGAAAGCGGTCTAAAGCAATGATTCAGCTATTGTGTTGAGGCCTTTAACTTAAATTGCACATAAATCCTGAAGATCAATGAAAAAAACGTTGCATTGTTTATGCGAGTGCTAGGTCTTAATTAATTATATTGTTCACAAGGTGTTAGAAAGTATCACATCTGGCCCAACGTATTTCACACAATAATTAACATGTATACAATATACAATGATGTAGCCATTCGTGCTCTGTTTTAGGCTTAATGTTGCATAAATAGTATCAGCGAGACCTTCTAGTATACTACTTGTTCTTGTTGTGATACAATCAGCAAAAATTTACATTTATTATGACATTGTATAAAAGGTTGATATGCAATAATAAAAAACAATAAAAAACTGATTACATGTTATACTTGTTGTACTATAGTTGTACTATTGTACTATTGTTGTACTCATCAGTGCTAATTGTCTTACAAATAGCAAATATTGACTGTTTATTGTTGTAATACAATCAGTGTTTGCACGCGAGGTGGTTTCATTGGTATTACAAACTATATATAAAATATCGGAGAACGAGGGAAAGCATATAACTCTCCGCTGAATTATTTACAAAGTTTAAATTTAAATATTCAAGCAATTGGCAAGGCAATATAAACTGTTTATCAAAAAGTACATTTTTGGCATGTAAGCTTGATTTGGGGGGTGGGGGAGGGCTACACAACCATCATAGTTTTACCCTAAACACAGATCTAATTTTTGATAAAAGTAAGTAAACTAGTTATTATTGTTTATTTTCGCCATACCGACTATTGTTTTTTAAGTACAACTAAAAACTTACCGTCCAATAGTCAAATTTCAGCGTCTAACGACGGCCGTTTCAATCATAATTATGACGTCATCGATAAATGTTTAACCGTACTACATAAATGTAACAAAGGTAAACTTATGAATGCCTTAGAACAGTATGAGATTTACAGAGCCTTCAAAACGGATTATGGAACGTTATTAAATGAAAAACAAATATTCGATGCCAACCCGTTGTTTGATATAATGATGGACATTGCAAATACAACTGTACATAAGAACCATACGCAGACGTAACACCAGCAGTCCGTTAGTAGATAGTGGGCCCACTAGATGTATATATAAAATGTGCGAGCGTGTAATTGTACAATCGTGTGTGTCAATGTGTTTCATGTTTTGTGTTTTCATTTTTATAATTAACTATTGATGAAGGACATTGTCCTAAACTTGATAATGGCTGAATAGCCGAAACGGTCGTCGTTAGACGCTGAAATTGGCTATTGGACGGTAAGTTTTTAGTTGTACTAAATAAATTAGCTTTGTAGTATTGTTTTAGTACTTAGCTTATTGTAGGCACGATACATGATAACCTTGATTGTTTGTAATAATCATTTAATAAAAAAAGTTATTTGTTAAATAACTAAAATAAATACAAAATAAAGAAATTATTCACATAGGCATACGTTAATCTATTATTACGTTGTTGAAAAAACACGTTATTTTGATAAACGTTAATAGTTTTTTTTTATAAACTAAGATTGCTAAAGTTAAAAGAGATAATATAATTTTAGATTATAATACAAAATATTGAGTCCGTCACTGTCAATCTGATTCCTGAAAGGTGTACCATTTATAGTAGTAGCAGTATAAATAAATAAGTTGAAAGTTTCGGAAAAGTTGTATTGTTTTTTAACTTATTTAATTCCCTTGCAAATCAATTTTTTATATGTCGAAATTTAGAACAATAATATGTTGAATACAATGATATAAAAAGGTATTTAAAACACATGTTTAGTGTGTTTTTAAATCTTTGAAAAGTAAGGCTGGCATGAAATCAAACTGAGAAAACAAAGCTGACTTTTTGCAGTTCACAGTTTCATTTAATTATTTGACAATAAATATAAAATAAAAATGATAAATTTTTTATGAAAATACATTTTTTTTATTCAATGGCTGCAACCTCTATAGATTGGCAAAAGTATGGTTAGTGATGAAGCATTTACTTGAAAAAGGAGGAGTATCTCAATCAATTTAATGTAGAAACTAGTAGTTTATTTAACTAATTATTGGAAGAAAGTATCTTTTTATACTAAACAGTGAAATATCAGTTATAATTGTAAATGTTTTTAAGTGAACACAGTATATTCAAATAATGATGAAATATAATCATATCATATTTGATCATAAAATAATTCTACAACTGCAACTGTTCTTACAATAACATAATCGTAAATTTCCATGAAAAACAGTTATTGACCGATTGTAAATTATAAGTATGTGTGTTGGAAGTGTAGTTTGCCCTAAGTGCTCCTGCAGAGGGCAACTTTTATTTTGATTTATACTGGGTTTTTATTGCCCGTCGAACAACAGTAGAGAGTGAACAATAAATTATTAATAAAAATTGATAGTCGAAACACAGAGAATAATTTTATACAATACTCTTTAGATAAAATATTCCGCATAGGAGTTTTGTAAACCGTAGAGCAATAGCAGTGAACTTGTAACAAAATCAAATGTTTAGGCATATACTAAAACTGTTTTGAATTATCAAGTTAATACACTTAATAAGCTGTTTGAGGGGTTATTGCATACAACTGGTTTCTATTGTAATAAGAAAGTATTATCACTGTAACCAGCTCTAGTTATTTACAATGTCCACAACCACTCCACCATTATAGTGAACGCAAACAAGCTTTGGATATTTCTGTCTGATGACGTTGGTATTTACAATGTTGATACAATATTTGCAGCGGTTTTGTGATTTAGTAACATGAAAAAATATACTTTTTCTATTTGAAGGAAAAAAAAAACAGAAAAGTAGGACTGCAAAAATATAAAATGCAAAAACCAAAACACAATTTTTTTGAAGTTATACATTTTGTCCAACATTTTAAAATTGCAACTCCAATTATGAAATTTAGTGGCATGAATAACAAAAGGGGGGTGGGTGGTTGGGGTTACTACCAACAAAATTTTTTTATTCATTCAAGTTTTGGTATTCAAGTGCTTACATAAAATGGGAACAATATTAAAACTAAGTACTGTTCTTTGACTAGTATTGTAGTCAGGGTTGTAACCTCAACTTTACTTTTCGCAATTGTCTCGCCTCCACAACACTTTTTAACAGTTGTATAGGAATGTCACCCGTCTAGCATTTAATTTTCATCAACAATTGTATTTTAGACTTCTCAAACCATATCTTGTAAGTTTAATTTGTTTATAATAACACTGCAAAACGAGTTAACGCATTCCGTTACAATGCATACACCTTGTCTATTTGTTTACACTACCGGTGCGGATTTGTCACGGGCGCAGATAGCATTATATAGGCCTACAATATATACAGACATATACAAAAACTACTTAAAATTTATTTAAATATTTAGTTTATATCAAAACAACGATTAAGGTACAAATCAAGGTAAACAAAATCATTACCATCACAAAATGTGTTTAGAAAATATGCTTATTTATTTGTACACGACATGTGTTGATAAATTGCATTGCTATATTGATTGCAGTTTTGGTCATACAGCTGTGTTATTCTTGAAAATTTCATAATTTACGTCATTTGCAACTCTCTTACTATAATCTACTCTATAACGTTTTTTTTTTTAATAAAAGAGGTAAGTTTCATCAAATCATATACAATGTTTTAATTCAAATACTTTATCATTATATTCACCCTCAAAACAACATACAATATTTCGTGAAATTTAATTTAGGCCTACTTCCTTTTTTGGATGATGAAACTACCCAAATAGAAACATTATTTTTCAAAAGTTCCTAGAGACTAAAGAGTTGAAATTCGACACATTCGTTTATAAAGTAATAGAAAAAAAATTTGAAATATATTAAATTAATGCTGGAAATATTTGCGTTTAGAGTTTAAACATGAGGCAAATATCTCCAAATGACAAATATACATTTTGTTGTGGAGAGCTCACATTTTGCAGAGTAAAACTAACCACAATAAAATTAAAAAATCCACTATTTTCTCGTGAAGCTAAAGGGCTGAAATTACACAGATTCGTGAAAAAGGCGAAGTGAAAAGCTTTGTATTTAGATTTCTTGAGTCTAAGGAATGAAAATTCTAGAAAACATAATAAATATTAATTATTCTACCATTAAAATTCTTATAACTTTTTGTATATATTACTATGTAATTATTTGTAATATTGTTGCATTACAGTGACAAAATTTTATTAAATTTTTTGATAATTTCATTTAAGCAAACGTTTTAAATTTAATTAAAAATTAAAGAAAAGAAAGGTACCTTTTAAATTCCGTTTAAGCTAAAACTGTATCGGCGTACCAGCAGGAGAGAATTCACAAGGACCAGGAGTTTTTCAATTCTAGAAAATATTTTACTATTAGTCATTCGGACATTTGTCATAATTTGTGTGTTACAAATCAATGCACAACATTTCGGGAATATAAATACTCCCGTTATCAAGTGACTAACAACTAGGGGAACATAAACCTAGAGATCTAGGCCTTTATAAAGAAAACAAGTAAAGCTAAAATATACAACTAACCTTAACCATCTACATAGTACATCTCAGAGCTGAAACTAAGAAGTCCCAAAAACACAAAAATAGAAACACAGAAAAGCACAAACACACACCTGAAGGCAAACCATGTGAAGACTACAGGGGAAGAAGGAGGTAAGTTACAAAAACCTGTTTTTAAGATTTTCCGCTAATTTTGTAGCTTCAAGGTCATACTTATTTATAGTCTTACTAACAGGGAGAAAAAGAGGCAAGTCAGTGAAATATACGTCGACAAAGAAATGGTGTACAGGGAAAGAGAGAGGCAAGTCATGTGTGTACTGGGAAAGAATCAGGCTAGTCACAAAGCTGGTAGTTTTAGTGGACCCTCATTATGCAGTGGCAGTATTGTGTTACAGTAGAAAGAACGAGGATGGTTTGTTTCATTTATAGACTATTTTATCATTTTTATAAACAGCTCACGAACACAAACTATACAGACTAACTTAGTAAGAACCGAGCTAAGTAATTATTATTATAAACCTCTCACAAATACAAATTAAACAGATTCAAACTTAAGAGCAACCAAGCAAACTTCCTATTACCACTCCTAGATGGCGCTGATGAAGATACATTTTTGTTATAACCGCTGATAGATGGTGCTGATAAACTATCTTTTACTTTACACGGAATATTTATACCGATAGTAAAGTAACTGAAGTTTTGTTAATTTGTCAGTTTTCTTTCATGAAGCCGTAGTCTAGTGGTAACGAAGCATCTTTCTGATCACAAGATGCCGAGTTAGAATCTAGGCTAGGGAGACCAGATATCTAATCATATCTGTGGTTTGAGGGTAGGAGGGCGGAAGTAAAGCAAACGGTGGTTGGCTCGCTTCCAAGCGACGGGATATGACTAGATATCTGGTCTCCGGCTGGGGCTGTTTTGCATAATTTTACTAAAGTATTTATGTATGTATATATATTTACTAAAAAAAACCAGGAAAAAAAATTTTATATAATTTAAATAGTTCAGGGTAATGATTATTATAGGGGCATAAAATATGCTGTACAAATTTTAATCATAAAATATATTAAAATATGCTAAGCAATATATATATAAAATATTAATAACTAAACAATTATTACTATTGCTGTAAAACTATATTTATTTAAAATAATAAACCTCATATTTTTAAATTGTTTAACTTTTACATAAATATTTTATATATTTTTATAAATATTTAAAAAATTTTGTTTGTTTTTAAACCCTTTGACTTTATAATTTGATGTTTGTTGTATTAAAACCTACAACTTTACGTGAAATTGCCTCCTTTTTCTCCTGTTTGGTTTTTTCCACTGAATATTTAGTAGTCAAATAAATGTATATTTATTTTAAATGTTTAAACAAAATAAAAATAATGATTAAACATAGTAAAATTTAAAACAACAAATTTATGTTTCAGTAAAAAACAATTTAAATATAACTTGAGCATTCTTTAAAGAAGAAACAGGTCTTCAAACTTTAAAAATCGTTTCCTGAAAAGTTTGTAAAAAGTGACTTGCCTCCTTCTTCCCCTGTAGTCTTCATGTGTTTACAGACCGGAGTCAGACAAACAACTGGCCAAGGGAGGTTTATGTTCCCTTAGTTGTTAGGCACTTGATAACGAGAGTTGATTGAAACGTTGTGTATTGATTTTTTAACACACAAATGATGACAAATGTCCGAATGATAATAAAACTGAACATCCATCATTAATAAATGATAACGTCATCTAGGAAATATTAAAAAAAGTAAAATTAATATCCCAAAAGTTTGTGTCTTTAATAATCGCGTGACAAAGCCATTTAAACCGATACCTTACACAACAAATCTTAAGCCCATAAAAAGCATAGTGCAATATTTGTTTTTGAAATCGGAGTATTGAAATAAGAGCGAGGTACCATATTTTAGAACTAAGTATAATTTGATTGTGGTAACACTTTCCGATCGGAGAAAACCGACTGTAACACACAGACAAATACAAGTCAAACAAGTGATTTTATAACGTGTTAATTTTACCCGTTACGGTATGAAACCCGTAAATATTAAGTTGTGAGTAATTTAATCATTCTATTACATTTTATTTAAGCAAGAATTTCAAATCATCTGTCAATATTAAATTAAACACGTATAAATTTATGTGAAATACATTTTTTGTGAATTAATATGTCGTGCTAATAAACGGAATTCGCGTTTGTATAAAATTAGGTAATCATGTGATTTTTGATTCTTTGTGATTCAGAAAAAATCTATATTCTAACAATAGACACCAGAAAAATACCTTACCGTTGACGTATTTATTAGGTCCGGGGTGACACGGCTCATTGTTTGGGAAAATATTTTTAAGCATCAAATTTTCTAATAATCATTATTAACTGATTTAAATAAAAACCCCGAACCACAAAAACAAGGAACAAAAACAATAACTAAACAACTAAATTGTAAGTTGTGTTTAATACGTTAAATTTAATTGAAATGTACATAAGGGTAACGTATTAAACATAACTTACAATTTAGTTGTTTGGTTATTGTTTTTATTCCTTGTTTTTGTGGTTCGGGGTTTTTATTTAAATCAGTGTGATTTTGTCGTCACAGTGCTATTTTATTTGTTTAATCATTATTAAAATGATTTTAATTTAACTCCACGAACTGCGTTTCTATAAAGTTATCTCTCTTAAATAAGTTAATTGAATTATTAGTTTCCTCATTTCCTTCCACACACACAATACACTTCAGTGGGTATTTAAACCTTCCACGTGTAAATTTAACTTAGCAGAAACGTTTGTACTTGAATAATTAACGAAGCTAATAATAATATTGTAACTGATATGGAACTTTGGTTTTACCTCGCTTTAAGGTTCTATAACTAAGCTGTTTGTTTGTAGGTAAGCTGATTTAATGATGTTGTTTGGTTATTGCAAATCCATTTATCTGTAGCTAATTATGTACAATGAACAATGTTATAGAACTCCAACACTACGAATGATTAAGTTGTTTTATTTTTGTCCTTATAGTAGTCTCTTAACGGCAACTTTGATTGTTTCGTTATGTCCAAGAGACAAAACCAACTTCTTATTTTCTGACTTGATTAACCATTGTTGAACAAATCGAACATTAAATAGCTAAAAAGTCCCCAGAACACTGACGAACATTTGTCATGTCATGAAAACCCCTCACAAATGCTCTAAAAAGTAAGTTTGATAAAGATATTGGAGTTTTGTATTTTAAAGTGTTTTTGTCATGTTAAGGAAACTTTATTTTTCACTTGTACAAAGCAGATTAGAAAATGGAATCATTTGTTGGCGGACTGTTTACTATACAAACCTGTATCTTATTACAATAATTCAAAAAGGTATTATCCATGTGATAAAAATAAATGCAGGCCTCTTTTACAGATTTTATCTTTACTACCATTTAAACATCTATTTATTTATAAAGTGCTTAATGGACAATTTTCCACTGTACAAAATAAATATTATTTATCATTCTGTTGTAGGCAAAATGTTCCTTCTCCAAAACCTAAGTTAAAAAGTTTGAATAACAATTTTTCTTTTATAGCTCTGAAATTGTATAGCAAACTACTAACAGACAACCAGTTCATGAGAAGTCTAAAATATTGGTTGCTTAGTCTGGAAAATTTAGAGATACTGTACTTCTTAATAAATAAAATTAGTATAGGCTAATTAATCTACTTCATTTTCAATGTATTTATGCTAAAAAGTAACTTAAAAAAATATAGTTTAGGTTTTGAGTTTGTGTGTTATGTTTAGTTGGAACATTTAAGGAAAAGCCTCAAATACAAATAACATTATTATTTATTTTATTTTATAGCTCTAAAATTGATTAAGCACAGAACATCTGCTCTGTAAAGCGTGCTTATATAATAACAATATTTTGAGTTAAATCTCCTTTATATTTTACTGTTTATGTTTAATTTTTAATTTTATTTAAACTCTGATAAAAAAATATTGTTTTGTTTTTGCAGCTAAGGTAACCCCCACCTATAGAGGGTAAGGGTTCCTATAGAGGGTACCTAATTTGTCTTTTATTTTTAATTTAATTTAACATTTATTATACTTATGTTTTATTTGCCTTGTATTGTAAGTGTATAAAGACAGTAGCGAATACATAAGTAAATTTAAATTTTATTCCAAAATGTATTAAATCACATGCATAATATGGAAATCTAAGCATTTAAAGAACCATTGTATATTATAATTGTATAAAACTTATCATGTTTTAATCTTGAGAATAAGCTCAAGAAGTTAAATAATAAAAGTTTAAAACATTCTGTATGTACAATGTGTATCCTATGTTAAGGAAGAGGAACCTTTAGTTATATAGAAAAGATCAGAGAGTCTACTGCTATGCTAAAAAGCGTTATGCACAATCTGGTATTAATATTATGCCAAGTTCCAACCGAGATAAAGTTGTAAATTTTACAGTAAGAAGAGTAGAGGGAAGGGTTTAATCGTTTTACAATTTTGTTATTGAACTGTCCAAAACAGTCCTCTCAGAATTGATCTAACAGCTGATTTCTTATTTTGTTATGGTTTATACAAATAGGTATGGAAAAGGTTTATTGCATTAAAAAATAAATTACAGTACAGCAATGTATCAATTTATATAAAATGATTTGAATTAAAATCCCTTTTCAGTCCGTAATGAGTGATGTTCGACGAAACACAAATGAGAAAAGATTTCCTAAAAAACATTATTCAACAGTTCAGCTCAGTTGAGAAAACCTATTATTTCCATCGACTATTTGTCACAAGAGAAAATAATTATTCTTTGTCGTCGAAAGCAATATCACGAATGGTTTTTTGTCGTGAAAATATAAATCAAAATTAAATAACATTTAGAGACGAATAATTACATCCGATTGGACGAGGGAAGGTATACTTTGTTAAAACAATTGACAATCTTGTATCCAACCTGAGCTTCGTAATCCTGTGTTTCAGGACAATTTATTTATTCAATTTAAATTAATTCAAAACTCTAAAATTGATAACAGGGCTGTGATTAGGAAATATCTAATCGTTTAGTAGGATTATGAATTCTTCTGTTTTTTAAAACTATATTGTAAATAGAAAACGTTTGAGATTTCTGTTTGTGTATTTCGAATTTAATTAAAAAACTTCCTATATGATTTTCATGAAACTTTTACTTTTTTTTCAAATATTACTATTAGGTTAATATCGGTTGTGATTCATAGCGCTTTCTTAAAATATGACTGAGCAGTTATTGAAAAGTTGACCGTTGTTTGTCTGTGTTTTATGACATACTTTGGCTAATTTTAAATCTATATTAATGATTTGTCATCATCAAAATAAGTGGATAAGTAAGTTTTCATTCAAATTCTGTAAATCATTTGAAGAAAAAGGCCTTTATACAAATTAATGCCACTGGACAGTACTTTGATGAAAACAATTCGTTAGTTAATCTATGTTAAACTAAGTACATACTTATTCATTTCTTTGAATCCTACTTCCTGGATCTGCTACTGGGTCTTAATACTTTCGACACAACCTATGTCATTGACGAAGACGAAAATTCTAGACGTTAATCACATAACACAAAACACTACACCACACATAAAAGTATAAACAAGTAATGTTCATCATTAAAGGGTTGTTAATTTATTTTCAGTAACAAAAATAATAAGGGGTGGGGGGGGGGGGGGGAGTTAAAGGGACTTAATGAACACTCTGTTTATGTATATATATGTACCCACACTCTAACGGCCGTATTTTAATTCCAATTTGGTCTAAATTTAGTACACTCGATAGTTGATTTTGCTCGAACGAGTTCGTTAGTCAAAAAATCCAACAACCGAAATCATGTTTTTTGAAATGTTTCGTACTAGAATAAATTTTTGAGGGTTTTTATCAAAAAAATTAATGTGGGATACTATTCTGCACATTGTTTTTTTTGCACGACCTTATAGCTCGCTTGGTTCCCCCAAAAGCGATAATAACGTAAAATACCATAAAAGTATCCGTTTAAAATCCATCTTCTGATCCAAGGCCGACTCCCGAGTTTGTACACTACGAGCGAAGCGAGTCCATAACGCGTAGTCGCAAGATGGAGGTGCAAACTCGCAAAGCAGGGTTTTCCGCTGCGAGTGGAACGAAGCAGTGCGCGAGTCAAGTTGGAGGCTTATTTGGAAACAAATTCTACTAATATAGTTAGTACATTCACGCAGCTATTCACCGCTTTCGTGAGTAAACCAATTTCCCAAATTGTTGGTTGAAACCCTAAAACATATACGTTTAATTTTGGAAATTCGCTGAACTTATGTCAGCGGTTCAGCTGCATGATCGAATTATTTTGTATACAAATAACATAAATTCTGCTGTTTCTTGTTCAGAGGTTATACAGGGTGAGTTTTAAATTCACCCCCTAATTTTTTCCGCATTTCTTAAGATATCGACTCCCAACCACCGCCGAACATCATTGATTAGTTTATACTTTCTTTTGATGAGGTTCACATTTTTGGCCGCCATCATGGATCCGCCATATTGGAATGAACTGATATTTTCTAAATCTAAAGGTAAGGTTGTGACCCACCATTTCAAACTATGTTTTTCGGCAGAACACGATGCCGCAATCGGTTTTTTATTATCTGCTTTCTTTCTCGAGATATTAACAATTTTGTAAAAAGTTGAAAATTTTCAAAAATCCCTTGTTTTATTCAATTTTTTAAAAAATATCGACCTTTTATCATCAGATATCACAGTTTGGTAGTAGCTTATAGATTTTTATTAAGTTATAAATCTTTACTGCTATCTTGGGTACGCCATATTGGATTGAGATGCTTGTTTTTAATGTAAATGTGGTGTTGTGACACATGATTTTGAACTAATTTTTACGCTTTACACGCTGCCGCAATCAGATTTTTAATTTACAATCCTTTAATTGTATTTAAATAAATAATTATACTGCAAAATAAAAATAAAAAGACATTGTAAGCTTATTTATGTCACTTTTAAAGTAAAAAAAAAAAAACAAACAAAACACTTTTAAACTTTAAAATTATAATACCTTAACAGTTTAGTAAATCAAATCTGTAACATTAAAAGCTGTATTACAAATTGTAGAATACTGATTAATGATTTTAAAGATAAAAAACCTACTCTTTGAGGCTTCACACAGTAATTACTTTAACGAACTCGCCCGCAGTCCTCCTGTTGTGTGAGAGTGCTGTGTGGTTAAAATTACAGAAAGGTGTTGTTAAAGGGTTACCTATCATAAACAGCTGATTAGGCTAGCAGCTGATAGCATTGTTGTAAATCATGGCTATTTAA
>JAGFPH010010520.1:28888-39581 GCA_018207615.1 Philaenus spumarius | reverse complement strand
TCCGTATTTATAGCTTCAGGAGATATAAAATAATGTAATTTAAAATATCCAGCAAAACAATTTAGTTTAATATTTTAAGCTTTAAAATTGCATACAGGCTGGAAGACATTTACGGGAATGAATTAGTTTTACAATAGTATGTGGTACGATTAAAATATAGAGTTGAATAAAACTTATTCGTTTACGTATATACTAATCAAATACTTTGTGCTAGGTTATAAATTTCTCTTTCTTAAATTGTAGATAATGTCGCGTAGAAATGTTAAACGAAACTGAGATAGGCTTAGAACGGCAGTAATTGCATTTACGTGGGCAGTGTTTATGCAGTTGTAAATTAACTGTTGTTTTAAAAAGCGTACTTTCTTTCACACGCGTCGCTAATTAAATGATTTAGTACCCTAATAAAACGCACTGTTATTGTTACACTACTGGGATGGTTATTGTTACGCCACTGGGATGGTTATTTTTACACCACTGGGATGGTTATTGTTACACTACTGGGATGGTTATTGTTACACTACTGGGATGGTTATTGTTATGAGCGTTGACAAAAACACGAGTCGTAAAAGTTTAGTTGAAGTGGTAAAACCCCTCACTTCCACGATTTCCTACTCGACAATTTCTAGGTCGACGCCCGAGATATGCTGTACCAATACCTCCTTAATCTCATGGCGGCTTGTTTAGTTTGGTTTTTAGAGGACAAGCCAAGGCTAACTGCAATAACAGCGAGGTAATGGGAGACGTCTCTTAAAATTAAAACATCGTAGCCTCAAAACCATATTACATTCATCTTGGCTGTATGATTTTTAAATTTTCCGAAAATTCAAATCTAACTTTCTAAAACGTTGCACTTCTCCGGTTTATAAATTTAAACAAAATGAAATGATGGAACACTTTTTCGAAACAAAATCAGGTTTTACCTACCCAAAAACATATAAAACGATATCCCATACAGTATTTACAAAATATTGACTCCAAAAACGTGACCGCGACGAGCTACTTCTCTTTAAATGTCAAAATTGGATTTCCCATACCAAAAAACGATACCCCACACTGTATTTTCAAAATATTGACTCCAAAAACGTGACCCCGAGGCTCTACGACATTTTAACTCTTAAATTCGGGTTTCCCGTACCTAAAAACATATAAAAGGAGGCGGCCCACGAAGGTAATCGTAAAATAATCAACTCTAACTTAGGTTATGTTAAGGGATACATCTTTCACAGCTCTCTTTTCCAAAAAGAGAATAATGAAGCAATCCGCAAACATTAATTCTAAAATTACTAAGCACGAGGGCTAAATGAGATTCGACGGTACAATATAAAAAGGTTGTTACAAGAATATTCCAATAACCGTTTAACTTTTTCAACCACTAGCCACCCGCGTTTTGAAATAAAAAAAAAAAACACACACACAAGCACAGAATGTAATATAGCTTGCAAGGGAAAGCTTTATACTTAAGTACAAATTTAATCAAAATCGGTTAACGCGTTTATTCTGTTAGACCGTAATAGCAATATACATGCTTTTCTCTTTATAATATTCCAAGGGGAGACCCCTGCTGACTTTACACGCTAATCCCCGCGCTCTCTCATTACGCTACCATTACACAGGGCGATTCTGCAAGAAACTGAGAAACTTTCAGGACGTGTTCTACTAGTGAAAATAAAGAAAAATGTTCTTATAAACATAGGTTTGGGCTTCGTTTTCCAGTTAGGCCTATCCACCATTTTGTTTGTTGTTGTTTATAAAATACTTAATATCTTTAGTTTTAGGATATATAATATACTATATAACTGACCCGTAGGCGTTGCCCGTGGTGGTTGGTATTTTCTGTCTTTTTAACATAATTGTATTCTTTTTAAGTGTTCAGTCAGTGAGTGGTATTTGGCTTTTATATATATATAGATTTTAAATAATAAAAGCACAATTAATTGTCATAATAATAAAAGAACTGAAACTATGATTTTAGTAACTTTGATCCCCTCAAACCCTTCCTAAAATTTCGAAATTGTCCATACCTTTTCTTAGTGAGCACCTATGGTCCTAGAGGAAGCTACATACCAAATTTCATTTCAATCCGTTCGGTAGTTTTTGAGAAATCGTAATGAGTGAGTCAGTGAGTGAGTGAGTGAGTGGTATTTCGCTTATATATATATATAGATAACTCACAATTTGGATACACTATTTGGTATGACCTCTTATAATCCTCATGTCCAAAAACAAAAATGTATTTTTCAAAATGGCGGCAGTTTAAATTTCTGTACGTAAAAAATCTCAAACAGCGCTAACTTTACAAAAAACATTTCAAGAAACAAAAGATATATTTATTTAATGGCAAACATAAATATGTTTTTATTATTTCTGTAACTTAAAAGACGATCGAGTTATTGACTAATAACTTAAAAAATATATGTATAGATACCAAGATACCAAATTTTTAGTTTAAGTAACAGAAACAATAAAACAAAACCGTTATGTTTGTCATTAAAACAGGCAATTTTTGTTTCTTAAAGGGGTATGTTCCAAGACAATGGAAGGTTGCTGAAGTGATCATGATTTCTAAACCTGGTAAACCCTTACATGAAAAGTCATCTTATAGGCTAATTTCACTTCTGCCAACGACGGCAAAGCTATTTGAAAGACTGTTACTCAAGCGTCTTAAGTTAATAATAGAGGAAAGAAACTTGATACCTACACACCAGTTTGGATTCCGAGAGAAACATTCTACCGTTCAGCAGGTGCATAGGATTACAAATGTTATAGAAGATGCACTTGAGAAAAGGAAGATATGCTCCAGTGTATTTCTGGATGTGTCTCAGGCGTTTGATAAAGTTTGGCATCAGGGGCTGTGTTACAAGATGCACAGAGATCTCCCAAAGCAACTATATGAAATTCTTGCCTCATATGTCACCGAACGATATTTTAGGGTGAAGTATGAAGGTGAGCACTCAGAATTGAAACCAATTAGTGCTGGTGTCCCGCAGGGCAGTGTTCTGGGCCCGGTTCTTTACCTGCTCTACACTAGAGATATGCATGAGCTAGAGGTTTGCAAAGAGCTTTGAATAAAGTAAGTCACTGGACCAAAAAGTGGGGGGGGGGTCAAACTAAACGAAGCCAAGTCTGTGCACATCAACCTTCACTAATACAAAAAAACATCTCCCTGTGGAATTAAATGAAAAACCTGTTCCTTATTGCAATACTGCTAAATACCTGGGTCTAACGCTAGACTCTAAATTGCGCTGGAAGGAGGACATCAAAATGAAAAAACAAGGAGCTAAACATTAAATATGGAAAAATGCACTGGCTAATTGGGAGACGCTCGGAGTTGAGCACTTATAATAAAGTTCGCCTGTATAAGCAGATATTGAATCCAATATGGGAATATGGCATCCAGTTGTAGGGTTGTGCCAAACCTTCAAACAGAAGCATCATCCAAGTCTTTCAAAACAAAGTACTTAGGTGCGTAGTGAATGCACCATGGTTTATCAGAAACTCAGATCTACACAGAGACTTGAAGGTCACCACGGTTGGTGAAGAAATTAAGAAGCATGCAAGACGACACCATCAGCACCTTCGGGGACATCCGAACACAGGGATCCTGAAGATGTTGGATGTACCCGGTCCGCTTCGTAGACTCAAGAGGACCTAGTAAGTTGACTTGATTTTTTAAGTTAATTAATCACTATATGAGAACATCCATTGGGCTGTTACCCATCACACTGTGGCTATAATAAATTAGAAGTTGCTAAATGAGCCGAATTCGGTTGTAAAATTATGTGAATAAAAAAAAGTTTGCGGTTTTCGAGATATTTTATATTAAAAACTTTAAACAGCCGTTATTTTAAAAGTATATAAAATAAACGATACCAGGAACTGGCACATACTTTCTCACACACATATTTAAATAATTAAACAGATTCACTGTGACTTCATAATTGTAGGAGGGGTAGGAGAGGTGATTTATTAAAGTAGGAGATTAACTAATAAATATTATTATTATTATCTAGAGAGAAAACTATTCGATCGATTTCGAACAAATTTGCACCAAACACGTCAATTAGGTGAACGAAAAAAAGGTTTTGACAAATTTTGAAAAACAACCCCCTTTATGGCCAAAAAAAACCCAAAATCAGTTATTATTGCTATTAGCTAAACGAGAATTTTTAGAAAGATGCGGGTTTTTGCATATGGTAGGGTACATTAAAGGCTACAAATAAGAAAAACTTTATCAAAATCGTTAGAGCCATTTTTTTATAAAAAAAAATATGTCTGATGCAAATTTGTTTGAAATCGATCGAATAGTTTTCGCTCTAGCTTCGTATACACACAGACATACATACAGTCGTAGAGACAGACATTTTGTAAAAAACACTTTTTTCCACAAAAATCTCAACATCGATTTTTTTTTGCTATCGCTATACTTTCTCTATACTATAGTATAGTGAGAAAGTAAAATATACATATTATACATAATTTTAGCTTTATAGCTTGTACCAAGTTAGTTTAATTTATATTTTCTGTATAGGGGTAGTAACACCATTTCAATCCCTTCCAATTGTGAATCTAAACTATCCAGGGACCCACTCAAACACCCCCCCCCCCCCCTCATACACACAGAATTTCACCAAAATTGGTCCATCCATTTAGGTGGAGTTCATTGACACTACACTTGTACACAAGAATTATATACAGAGTGTTCATAATAAGTCCCTTTAACACCCCTTTATTATTTTCGTTATTGAAAATAAGTTAACAAAACTTTGTATATATCTTGTGTTGCATAACAGGACAAATTTTGACATATTTGAACCTTTACGATTTTTAGGGGTATGAGGGGGGTAGGGGGGTTAAAAATTCCAAATATAAAGGTAGATTACGTAATACACCATTGAAAAAAGCTTATTAAAAGACAAACAGAATGGCCCAAACTAGAGCTTAGTATCCTGCTTAGTTTCAAAGTAATGGGCAATCAAAGTTCTGAAAAATGATATTGTTTTCATAGCATCAAAGAAGGTTATTAATTTGTTAATATTAGGAATAAGTAGGTTGTTTGTTATTTTCCAGAACTTTGATTGACCATTACTTTGAAATGAAGCAAGATATTAAGCTCTAGTTTGCGCCATTGTGTTTCTCTTTTAATAAGCTTTTCAATGATGTAGGCCTATACATGATGACCTACCTTTATATTTGAGATTGCTAACTCCCCTTGCCCGGGGCTCATACCCCCCAAAATTATAGAGGGGCAGATATGTAAAAAAATCCTGTTATGCACTCTATACTAATATTATAAAGAGGTAAAGTTTGTTTGTTTGTTTGTATGTAGGGGGTAATCTCTGGCTCTACTGAACCGAATGAAAAAATATTTTTACTAATAAAAAGCTACACTATCCCTAAGTAACATAGGCTATAATTAATTTCGGTAAAAACCTTTTTTTATTTATTTGTAAATTTAGTCGGAAAAAAATCTTAGGTTAGGTTTAGAATGATAAATCAACACATGTATTTACATTTAATACCATAGAAACCAATTGAATAAAATAACAGACAACATAGCTGCTTTAATATTTCCATTAACAGCTGATTTCAAAATTTGAAGCAATTATTTTTGTATTTCCACCTTTTAGGTTAGGGTTTTAAAGTGTAAACCTGAGCCTTGCTGGTTCTTTTAACCATTATTAACTGCTGTTATAAAATATAAGAAATAATTTGGTTTGAACATTTAACAATATTTACCATCTTAGTTTTGAGGTTATTATTAATACTACACCTTTATTATAAATAAAACATAACATATGTTTTTAGAAGGTACCATTGGGGGGTTGGAGTGCGGAGCACGCAGGGGTCTCCACTAGTAATATTATAAAGAGGTAAAGTTTGTTTGTTTGTTTGTATGTAGGGGGTAATCTCTGGCGCTACTGAACCGATTGAAAAAATAGTATCTATATAATAAAAATGAATTGCTGTTTCTTTGAAATCGCATCAATTGAGAACTGCTGGACCAATTTGACAATTTTTTGTTTTAAAATGTTCGTAATAGTCCGAACTAGGTTTTTATATAAAGAAAAATTTGAAAAGTTTCCCGAAAAAGTTTCAAATTTGGAAAAAACTAAACAGCCTCTTTTGTATGGACTCAAGACCATAGCGCTCAAAAACAGCTGTTCGTATAAAATGCTTAACACATGTTTGTTTACATTCATTACCATAGCAACTTTAGCAAATTTATAATCAGTTTATTATTCTTCAAAACCAATAGCTTTTTAGATTAGATTGACAAATTAAAAGCAAACACAAACAAAAATCAATAAAACATGCTTAGGCCTACTATATTATAATTTAATTTAAACATCGGTTGTTACATATTATTATAAATAAAACAACTGTTATGGATCAAAAACTGAACATAATTTTAGGTTAGGCCTACAATGAACCAAAACACTTTTATTTGCAACCAATTTCTCAAATTTATAATCGGGTTATTATTCTTCAAAAACCAAAACAGCTTTTTTAGGTTAGATTGCCAAACAACACAAACAAAAATCAACGAAAAATGCTTAATGTATTATAATTCAATTCAAACATCGGTTGTTACATATCTATTTACTTACATATATGCTGTTTAAAATATTGTTTATATAAATTGTTGACATAAACACCATTTGCAATTCAATAACTTAAGTCAAAAGAATGAAATTTGATAACTACCCTTAAAATTAAATAAAGCAATAGCGAAGCATTGCCGGGTCCACTAGTTACTAATAAAAAGCTACACTATCCCTGAGTAACATAGGCTATAATTCATTTCGGTAAAAACCTTTTTTTATTTTAATATTTGTAAATTTAGTCGGAAAAAATCTTAGGTTAGGCCTGGAATGATAAACCAACACATGTATTTACATTTATTACCATAGCAACCAATTGAATAAAATAACAGATAATATAGATGTTTGCTTCAATATTTCCATTAACAGCTGATGATTTCAAAATTTGAAGCTATTATTTGTGTATGTCTAGCTTTTAGGTTAGGGTTTTAAAGTGTAGACCTGAGCTTTGCTGGTTCTTTTAACTATTATTAACTGCTGTTATAAAATATAAGAAATAATTTGGTTTGAACATTTAACATTATTTACCATCTTAGTTTTGAGGTTATTATTAATAATACAACTTTATTATAAATAAAACATAACGTATGTTTTTAGAAGGTTCCATTGGGGGTTGGCGTGCGAAGCACGCAGGGGTCTCCCCTAGTCGATATATATAAAAGCCAACTACCACTCACTGACTCATCACGATTTCTGAAAAACTACTCAACGGATTGGAATGAAATTTGGTATGTAGCTTCCTCTAGGGCCCTAAGTGCTCGCTAAGAAAGGTTTTAAAAAAATTTGAAATTTTAGGGGGGTTTGGTGGGATCAAAGTTGCTAAGAAAAAACAAACATCGAAAGGATTGGAATGAAATTTAGTATGTAGCTTCCTCTAGGGCCCTAGGTGCTCGCTAAGAAAGGTTTTAAAAAAAATATATATTTTAAGGGGGTTTGGGGGGGTCAAAGTTACTAAAAATCCCCATAAGAAATACATAGTGTAATATATGTATTGTTAATATACATTTAACTTTGATTTGTCTATCCGTGCAAAGCCGGATCGGGCAGCTAGTACAAGATATATACAAGGTTTTGTTAACTTATTTTCAGTAACAAAAATAATGAGGGGGGGTAAAGGGACTTTATGAACTCTCTGTATATAAAGATTAGTAGAACAATTTATAGACAATCCTTTTAGCTTTACTAAAAATGGTTTAAATATGGTTAAATTTCCATTTTAGCCGCTCTAAAACATGTAACAATCACTCGTTCTAAATGTTCACAATAAACGTGTTGAAAATAAAACCATTGTATTTGGATAACCTAATAGAACTCCGATCCAATGCAATATTTTGTTCCACTGGAAATTCTACTTTTTTTTGGCGCTATCTATTGGGAAAACGAAGGTAGCTGGTTGGAAACACCAATGCTTACAATGCTTTCTCCCTAGCGCTACCTCGCGGCGCGATCATGTACTATTTTCACGAACACCTTTTTTCCGGCACACAACCCCCGTATGGATGCAAGATCTATTTATTATTCATGATCTATGATAAAACTACAGTATTTCATTTAATTTGAGAATCAGCGAGGCTCAAGTTGAATGTTTTCACTGGCCTTGGATTGTTTTGCTTTTCTTGTGTTGTGTGACGACCCTTGTAAGTTTAGGTCAGTATTTGACCGTTAGTGCCAGGGCAGCTCTAATCATCTGGTTATCGTGTTTCAGTTATGTTTCATTCTAATGGAATTCAGTTTAGCTGATCGACAAGCTGTTATCAACAACTGAATTAACAAACTGTAATATCACACAACGGAATGTTATGCAACTTTAACTCCGTCTAGTGTGGTTATTTGTAATTTATACTTAACAATAACTCCGCGTCTCGGAATCTAGGCTCCATTATCAGAGAATCTCTTTTGTAAGCGTTAATTAGGATATTTAAAAAATACGAAACGTTTCCTGCAACAACATACGCAACTGTTGTTTCCGAGGAGTGGCCTTTTGTGTTTGCGATTTTCTTAATTTCTCACGAGCGAACATTTCTGACGATGGCACATATAATTCCGAAACGCGCAACTCTAAGTGACAAATCAAATCACACGAATAAGAATTCCAGTATTTTAAACTTATCTTAAATCAGTGACTTGGAAACTGCCATTCAAAATAAGTTTAAAAAAATGGAATTTAGTGAATAAAAATTATTTGTATCTATACTATATTATAAAGACGTAAAGTTTTTTTTTTTTTGTATGTAGGGGGTAATCTCTGGAACTACTGAACCGATTGAAAAAATAATTTGATTAATAAAAAGCTACACTATCCCTGAGTAACATAAATATAATTCATTTCGATAAAAACATTTTTTTATTTCAATATTTGTAAATTTAGACGGAAAAAATTCTTAGGCTAGGCCAAGACTGATAAATCAACACATGCATTTATATTTGTTACCATAGCAACCAATTGAATAAAGAAAACATGACATGATTATGTGTATAGAAGGCTCCAACGGGGTTGGCGTGCGGAGCACGCAGTGGTTTCCCCTAGTTTATAATAATTATAGCAATGAATACTTAACATTATAAGAAGCGAAACCTTATGCACTAAAAGGGATCACTAGTCGGTAGTTTACCGAGATTTCATCCGAGCGCCACCAGTCTTTTTGCAGGCTGCCGATCGGCGAATATATCTGTCTCTCTCGCCAACACACACAAAAAACTTTCTCTTTCATCCCCAACCAGCCAACCCCAACGTTCCAAAGTCCAAGTTGGGGAGAAATGTACGGTCCGAGTATGGGGAAAAAGTACAGTCCACCGCGTTGACCATAGCGAAACCTGTTGGCTTCTCGGTGAAGTAGGCTTTCTCGGTGACTCAAAAGCGCCGCCCTAAAAAGCACTACGGTTTCGCTTCTTATAAGTGTTAAGTATTCATTGACTGTAGTAAGCCGAGTGTGTTCGAAATTCGACCAATTAATAGTATTTGTAAAATAATTAAAACTTGTTAGCAAAAGATGAGCTATTGCAGTGACCCTTATGATGAGACTTAAGGTTGGGAGTAGTAAATGAGCACCGATCATGGACTCCAGAACACGTTTTGGGGTGTCATTAAAAATGATATATATTTGTTCGCACACTAACGGGCGCATTTTAAGTCCGATTGGTACACACGTTGGTTTTCTATGTCACTCAGACGAGTTGGTTAGCCAAAAACTCCAACAACCAGGAGTAACTATTTTTTTTAGATATTTCGCACTGTAATAAAACTGTTTTTTACGGGTTTATCTAAAAAGAATAAGTATAGGGTATTATTCTGCGCATTATATGTTGCACACGACCTTATAGCTCGCTTTGTTCCCCACAAATCGATCAAAACGGAAAATACCATAAAAGTACCCGGTACACGTGGGGGTTACTGTGTGGGAATCTTCTGATCTGAGGCCGACGACCTTCGTGAGTAGACGAATTTCCCAAATAGTCAAAACCCTAAAACATATAAATTTAGTTTTGGAAATTCGCTCAACTTTCGTCAGCGGTTCAGTGCGTGGTCGAATTGGTTATCTTTTGTTTATATTGTGTTTATTTGCATTTTTTAGGTACAGTATTTACAACACAGTATGTTATAAATAAATTATGCATTGAGGTTTGAGACTAAAAAAATAATTTAAAAACAGTTGTTGGCTAATGTCAACTAATTGGTTCACCGTAATATCCCCACAAAATATATACCTCAAGTTTTTATTTCAACCATGGGCCCCCCTCCCAATGTGCGGGGGCCCCCCCCCCCCCCCTAGCTCCCAGGGAAAGGAAAATATGTATATTATTAATTATAGTCGGGTATTTTTCTTAAAAGAGATTAGGACTAAAACATGTTTTAAATGTTATGTGCCGCTTGATTTTACATATACTTATTTTATTTTTTACAAGAGTTCAAGTAAGAGCTGCAATACATTGTGTATTGAAAATACTCCCAATATGGGGGTTAGCGTGCGGAGCACGCAATGCTATGTTTATTGAAAATACTCCCAATATGGGGGTTGGCGTGCGAAGCACGCAATGCTATGTTTATTGAAAATACTCCCAATATGGGGGTTTGCGTGCTTCGCACGCCAACC
>JAGFPH010010520.1:9564-19773 GCA_018207615.1 Philaenus spumarius | reverse complement strand
ACAATTATTTGAGGCTTTATTTTATCTCCGCAATTATTTAAGGCTCCATTACAACGTTAATACATTGATTTAAAAAAAATGCTTCTTAATAACCCGAAAATAAAGTTAACTATATGAAGCTAAAAAGTTTTCACTTCTGACTTTTACTTTTTTTTTTTAGTATAGATTCTAAAATCTACACTGCATTAAAGACAAAACAATAATTTCAGTGAGAAGCCTGTGCCTGTTTATTTTTTAATAACTTGTGGAATCGTTGTTCTATTTTTGAAACTCAAATAACCAAATCATTTTCTAATCGGAGTCTAGTTCTCTTGTTAGTTTTTATGATCACCATTGACGAGAAAGTTAGTTCACAGTTCACATAGGTAGGAAATGACGAATTGCACTAATAATCTAAAAGTTTCCCTCTCCAGCTCTGTATATTCTTCTTTCTCTTCATTCGGAAGACCCAATCTTGGCAAAAAACGAAAATGTATTATACAAGGGGGTGTAGATCTGACACAAACATGAATATGAAAGGCTAAGTTTTTTTCATTTTTTCCCAATATCTCAGTTATCCTTTGAGCTACAGACAAAATAAAAAACCGTTGTGTTTGTCATTAATGTTTTGGCGTCCTGTAATCTTTTTGTAAAAGTTCAAAAAGGCCGCAGTTTTGAAAATATTGGAAAGAACGTTCTGGGTTTTTCGTACAGAGATAAAAGGTTACGGAAAAATATGTGCACTAAATTTGAGGTCAATATTTTGTATATTTAAGAAAATATTACGTATTTTGTAAAAATTACAAAATGGCGGATATATTGAAAACAAAGCGTTTCCGGACCTATGTTTATATGAACAATTTTGCTTTTTTTATGTCCCCTATCGTCTCCTGAAGTTGTGCCAACCTCTCGCAAAACAACCTGTATATTAGAATGTTTAATTATTTTAGTTCTATTTAGTGAAAATGAGGTGGATATTAAAGTTGATTAATCTCCCCCCTCCCCGCCGAACAGCGCCAAATATGTCTTATTTCAAATCACTAATATAATTTCATTACGTCCAGGGGGTCACCAGATTGTTTACTTGTAAAGGTGTCTCATAATTAAGAAGGTTGAAAAACACTGTAGGAATTGCAGCCCGTGTATCATGGGTTGTGTTTCAATAATCCTGAGAAGCATAAATAACTATTGAGCTTGACTTGTGAGAAGATATGCTTGATAAAATAAACTTTGAACACAAAATCTCACAACTAATACGTTTATTAACTCAAACGGGTTTCATCGACAAAGTCGCCATCTTCAGGGATGCACGAGCTACAATAGTCAAACAATAGTTAATCCTGAGTAGTGATAAAAAATGAGTAAAGGTTTTTTGAAATTCCGCCGTTTGGGTGACTCATCTTATCAATTACTTTGTCTAACCCGAAAAAGATAAACCAAAACAACAGAAGAAATGATGAATTTAAAAGAGCTTTTTAACAAAATTGAGATAGCGTGAGTCTATCTAAGCCTACCCACTGGTTTTATCAGACCGCGGGGTCATCAGTAGGGTACATGACTAACATACAGCCTCCACTGGTTATTACTTTATTTATTTTGTAATAGGCCTTACCAGTTGAGCTATGTGCTTTTATCTCTCAGATTAAACTTTTAGTTATCTGTTAAGTATTATCTTCCGAGTGGCCAGGGTTATAGGGTCTGATTTTGTTATCGTATATCTGAGAAGTTGGTATCATCTGTGAAACATTACTAGCAAATTGGCAAGACCGTAGTCTTGGTGGAAGACAGCATCTGTTTAATAACAATGGCTGCTTATCTGTAACTAAAAATGACTTTATTGAAACTTTATGACTAAATTTGGAATAAATTTTGAGTGGGAATGAGATGGTGGATCGATGAAATACACTGGGATTGATTACGAAAGTGTGTGGCGTTTAAGAATAGAGCTTGGATTTTGGGATACTTATAGTGGTTCGTAAACCAGACATAAGGGACGCTTTCTTCTGACCTGCGCAGGTGCAGGATCAGTGATGATCTGTTTTATGTGTGTGTGTTGAGACCCTTCGGCTCTGTGTTTGACTCTATGTGTTAATTTTAGGATGAAGTCCTCGAGTGTGGGGATTTTGTGCCTTTGAGAGATGGTGACGTTCTTTACGTTCCATGGGGAGTTGGTGATCCAACGGAGAGTTTTGTTCTGGAAGGAATCCAACTTTTTCTTCCAAGAAACAGATAGCAAAGAGTACCAAGCTGGAGCTGCGTACGTGAGTACCAGTCTGATATATGTTTTGTACATGGACAATCTGATACGAAGTGATAGGGGGCTCTTGGCCTGAATGACTGGAAGGAGTCTGCCACAGACGGATTTAGCCCTAGACAGAGTTTGCTTGGCTAGGGTGCTGGCCATGAGTGATGGGACAGGTTTAATTTAGCGTCAAGCGTGATTCCAAGGTATCTGACTTTGCGGGTCCATGCTATGGGTGATTTATTTAGAGTTAATTGGACTTTAGAAAATCTACGTAGTGGAGAAAATTGGATGGCTTGCGTTTTATCTGTGTTCACTGCAGTTCTCCACTTCCTGAGCCACGGTTGTAGGGCATCCAACTGTTGTTGAATGATCGACGAGCCGTATTCCAGGTTCAGAGTCCTGTAGTAGAACATAGCGTCATCAGCAAAGAGTCGCAGTGATACTTTTGGATGACTGGAATATCGTTAGTGTACAGAAGGTACAGTAACGGACCAAGAACTGAGCCTTGGGGAACTCCTGCCTCGATGGGTCTAGAAGTAGAAAGTGTACCTTCGACAGCAACCTGGAACCATCTGCTGTCGAGGTATGAACTTATGAGATGTACATAGCATGGACGAACTGGGCTGCGGGCTAGTTTGTAAAGCAGGCCTTCGTGCCATACTTTATCAAAAGCTTTTGATATGTCCAGGAAAACTGCAATTGATTGATTTTTATTGTTGAAGCCATCGGAAAGGTCGTTTAGAACTTTTACAAGTTGGAGTGTTGTGGAATGTTCCTTTCGAAAGCCAAATTGCTCAGGACGAATGACGTCTTTGAGATGTTGGGTGAGCAGGGAATAAACTAATCTCTCAAAGACTTTAGAAATTGTTGGCAGTAAAGAGATGGGTCTGTGATTTTCAGGAAAGAGAGCCGATTTTCCGGGTTTGGGAATCGTGATTATTTTGGCTCCTTTCCATGATGAAGGGAAGTGACCTGTTCGCATGATTCCATTGAAGATATTTGTTATGAGTGCTACCGTAGTAGATGGGATGTTGCGAAGCGCGGTGTTGCTCACGTTGTCTATGCCAGGTGCTTTACGTGTAGGGAGTTTGCTAATGAGACTTGCTGTGAAACATGTAAACATTTAACCTATAAATAGACAAATAATTCGACCACGAAGCTGAACCGCTGACGTGAACGTCGCTCGCTGTGAAGTTTATATGTTTTAGGGTTTCAACGTTTTACGTTTTGATCGATTTTGGGAGAACCAGAAAGGCTATGAGGCCTTGTAAAATAAAAAAGTAAATGTATGCGGTCGTGGGGCCCCCGTCAGGAACGAAGTTCAATTAATTCTTTTACCAGCCATAAAGGCAACATACACGCAAACATTTAGTCTTTCAATTGCCGTTTATTATTAGTTTGTTCTTTATACAAATAAATAACTAATGAGCTTGACTTGTGAGAAAGTAACTTAGATAAAATAAAACCTGAACACAAATCTCACAATAAATACGTTTACTAACCTCAAACGCGTTTCAACGACAATGTCGCCATCCTCAGTGATGCACGGGCTACAGTAACCAAACTATAACTGATCTAACAGTGTGACAACACACCGTATACATATCTAACCAGAAGGGGCGTACCCTACAGGGGGCGTGTCCTAAACCTATGCTAAGGCGGTAACCACCGCCTACCGTTAATCAAATATCTTAACAATAACAATATAACTTAAATAAGATTGCTAAACTAATATTAATATTTAACAAAACATAGCATTATTACATTAATAAAGAATTCTGTAAAGGACCTAATTCATTGTTCTCAATTATGTTACGGTATTTGTTAATATAAAAAGTTTCCCAAGCGTTTGTGAGATTTGTGTTCAGGTTTTATTTTATCTAACTTTATACAAATATTTACTGTTTCCATACGTTTAATGTTATTGTAATAAAGGTGTAGAATTAATTATAACATCAAAGCTAAGATGGTAAACACAGTTAAATGTCCATTCATTGTAAATACATTCAATAAACATAAAATGTTGGTTCATCAGTCTAGGCCTAACCTAAAATTATTGTATGTATGTTGCCGTTAAGGCAGGTGAAATAAATTAAATATACACACATTAATTTTATGTTAGGCCTAGACTGATGAACTAACATTTTATGTTTATTGAATGTATTTCATCGCTTGACGATAATTATCTGAACTACGCCGGACGCAACCGATCGTCTCTTAATTTAAACTGATGAACCAAAACACATGTTTCTTGAATGTATTTACATTCATTGCCATAGCAGCCAATTTGATAACGCTTTTCCGTTACTCTTATTTTATATTTGTCATTGCCATAGCAACCGATTAATAACACTTTTTTTCGTTTCGTATTGCATTTTCTATTTGTTAACTCCTACCGCAACCTGCGTTAAGGAACTTCGTTCCAAAAAACAAAATGTGTATAATAATATCCTTTATTAGCGAATTTCCATAGGATAGATGGACCCAAGGTCGGGAGTAGTAAACGAGCACCGATCATGGTCCTCAGAACACGTTTTGGGGCGTCAATAAAAATATTATATATGTATGTATATACGTGCGCACTCCAGCGACCGAATTTTAGGTATAGTTAGGTAGGCCTAGATAAAATTTGTTGCTAAATATTATTTTTTTAAATGATGTATTTCTGATCTGATGTGTATCTAATTAATCTGCCTGTGATTTTTCACTGGGGCTTACTTTATAAACTCAGCCCATATTGCCCATATGCCTAGTATGGCTAGCATACCTGAGCACGAAATATCAAATGGAATACCCATATTTTGGGTACTTTTACCAAACTTACATCATTCGAAGGACTTTGTATACAAATTAATAAATTAAAGGACGTGCAGATATGTATGTTGTGCATGTATCAGCCAAAATTATTACTATACTTTTCCTTTTAAGGTAGACTAAAAGCATAGCTCACATATGTACATATTGCATTGTATTATTAGATCTTTCCTCGTGATTTATAATTAATATTTTGTTTGTATTTCTTTTAGCTTATTACAGTGTTGCAAAGTCAAGAGTCTATAGTAGACGATTGAGAACGCCTTCAACTATCGTGTGTATGCAACTTGTTTTACAAATATCTTAATTATTGTTTGAAATATACATTGATTCTACTCCTCAAAATAATTAAAGGATCACTTCTTTATGAGCTTGTAATTTTTTTAACAGTAACAAAACTTATTATATATTATATTATTTTGAAAGGCAATGCAAATGGCTACCAAACCAATGCTAAATTATATAATAATTTTTTTGTGTCTTGGGTATATGTGAAAAAATTAAAGAACTACCAAAATCAAAATGAAAACCCTTTAATTATTAAAATCAAAAGTAAACAAAAAGTTGTTTTTGTGTTAGAATTAATGGCTCAGTATCTTGTGTTTCCTCCTCGGACAGAAATCACAGCACGGATTCGCCGGGGCATGGTTCTTATGAGCCTCCTGAGGTTTTCTTGAGGCAAATGCTCCCGTTCTTCTCGAAGAGCGATTTCCAGCACATCCAAAGTGGTGGGTTGGTTTTGATGGCTGCGGATGCTTCTTCCCGGTTGATCCCGGACATGTTCGTTGGGATTCAGGTCCGGGCTGCAAGCGGGCCACCCCAAAGTGGTGATATTGTGGGCTTGTAGGTACTGACGCACAATCCCCGCAGCATGGGGACGAGCCCCATCGTGCACAAAAATTAAATTGTGCCCTCCTCCTTCTGCTCTGTGACTTATCCGGACATCAAACACCTCATTAACGTACCTTTGGGTGGTCAGGGATCACTACAAATTCTGTACGATCATTGAATGTTATTTCACCCCACACCATTATTGATCCACCTCCAAATGGGACCCTTGAAGATAAGCAGCAGGGAATAAAAAGTTCATTCCTTCTTCTGTACACTCTGGCCCGACTATCATTACCAAAAAGAGTAAATTTAGACTAATCAGAAAAGAGTACTTTACGCCAATGCCTTAGCTGCCAATGACTGTGTGTCCAAGCGAACTGCATTCTTTCTCTTTTGTGACGTGCTGTAAGCCGATGTACCAGGACTGGTCGTCTAGATCTCAATCCACTTTCCCGAAGTCGACTTCGCACAGTCTGATCGGGAAATTTGGGTCCCCGTTGCTCGACTTAGCTCATTTTGTAGCTCCCTGGCTGTTGAAAATCTACGTCTGAGGGCACTTAGACGTAAATACCTGTCCTCTCGGGCTGAAGTGGACCTCCGCGGTTCCAAAGTCTTGAAACCACCGATTGACTTACACCTAACCTTTGACCCACCTGACGTTGAGAAACACCACCTTCAATCCATGTGACAGCCCTAGTGACATCATTGTCAGAAAGAAATCTTCTAACACCGGCCATGGTACGTAAACAGAATTCACCAAACAGAAAATGAGTAAACTGCACCTTGTTAGTTCGATTGACAACTGGTTAGTACTTGGAACCATGCTCTTTTCCATTTCTGCTTCGGTATGTTTACAAAAAGATAAGAATTATCTATACTAATCCAAAGCCATGAGACAAAAGCAACCTCTGTTGTTTCTTATCAAAGTTGTCCACTACCAAAGGTCAAATTATTATATTTATCACAAAACTTATTCTTGTACACGATCATTACACAGTAGTGATCCTTTAATTGTTTTGAAGAGTGTATCAATAAAAAACATACACTATATTAGATTGGACGCAGAATTTCAATATGCGTGTTAATTATATGAGGTTAACTTATGTTAAAAACACTATTTCCATACATGTGCCTTTATAGGTCGTGCCAACCTTACTTGAGGCAGCCCAAACTGACCTGCAGGGTTATTAGCCGCCCGGCCTCAACCGACCCTTTAACAATCCTATTAGAGACGCTTCCGTGAACGCCCTAGTTCAATATTAAAATAAAACAAATTATAATGTGATATACTGATTCACGAGTTCATATTAAGAACAACGATGTGACAAACTTTTCTGTTTTTTCCCATTTCAATCGGACATCTTTTAGGTTTTAATGGAAAAGAATTTCAGTAACACAAAAATACTTCAAAGCAAAGTGGTGAATTTTTAAAAAAATAATTTTCTTTCATATTTTTATATTCATGATTTTGGTATGGGAAGCTACATAAGCGCACCCTTAACAATATCCGGTACAATAACTTTCATAATAAAACGGAATAGTATAGTAACACTAAATTTTGGTTAAAGTTGAATTATCTCAAAACTATGTTTTTTGACTTACACCACTTTGACTTTCACTGGCCCATATAGACAATACACTCATCACTCTTCAATATTGGCTAATATCGCCGTTTGTAATATCAAGAAAGATTGGTGAAATAGAGTTATTCCCTAGAAAGAACTGTGAGTAAAACCAGATAAGGAGGAGGAAATGGCTCTAAAGACCACATCCTTACGAAACCACCAGGAAATTGAAACAATAAGGGAATTATTGAATTAGGAAAACCAGGAAGATCAAAATCGACGTGGCAGTGGACAGCAAAAAAGTCGTTGGAAATTGTTGCGAAATAATGAAGTATATAAAATACCCAGTAGGTGGACGATGAGTTGTGGAATCTATTAGGAACTTAGCACAAGTAAATGCAACAAGCATTCTTTTATACCGGACGGGACATTTTAATTGACATTTCACTATTCAGGAAGCTATATAAGCCTTAAAAATAAATTCAGTTGTAATTCTGATGTAAGACAAATAGGTCATGTTTTAAAATAATACAAAAAATATTTTTTCAGATAATTTTTATCATGGCTTAAAATGTTTTCGTGAGCGTAACGGACTCTCTCTCTGGAAATGAGGCAGGGGACATGTTAATTTTAATACAGAATTTCAGTTAAAAATATGGCTGAAAGTTACTAATAATTAAACGTTCACTAATCATCATGGGGACGTAAACTTCTACATCACTCAACTGCTAACTGGTTATTTTAGAAGCTTCCTCTTTAAGATCGGGAAAGTTACATCGCCAAGCTGCAAGATGTGTGTAGCAGGCTGCACTCGAACTGCCACAAATTTTGGGTTCATCTGAAACGCATGAACTGCCACAGTCATTAGAGGGGATTAGAAAGGGTAATTTCGCAAGATAAGAAACACACGAACTGCCACAATGGTTCGGTCAGGTAGAGGCTACAAGTGAGGGAAAAACGGGAATTATACTCCCGCGGTTATCCCTCGATGATATTCCTGCACATTACTTATATTTCAAACATAAGTCAGGGAAAAACGGCTAAGGCTGTGAGTAATAACCATTGTTTTCAATCGGCCTCAAGAAGTCAAAGAAGTGATAGCTCAGCATCGAGACAAAAAAATATTGCAACAGGAGCGTTTTATTTCCAATCAATATTGCATTTAATAGTTTCTAGTATCAAGAATCCTTTAAAAATAACTGTTATTAACATAGCACGAAGTTAATAAACCTAACCTAACCTAACCTAACCTAACCTAACCTAACCTAACCTAACCTAACCTAACCTAACCTAACATAGAACAATTATAAACATACTGTTTAACAAATCGAAAATACCAGAAAAGAAGACAAGTATGTGGGTGGGGGATGGGGGTAACCGAGGGAGAATAATTCCCGTTTTTCCCTCACTTGGAGCCGCTACCTGACCGAACCCTTGTGGCAGTTCGTGTGTTTCTTATCTTGCGAAATGACCCTTTCTAATCCCCTTTAATGACCGTGGCAGTTCGTGCGTTTCAGATGGACCCAAAATTTGTGGCAATTCGTATGTCCCCCTAAGGGCTGACGCTGAGCACACCTTCTTCGAATGCAGTAGATGGGATATGGAGAGGCAAAGACTGTTCTCCGTCACGTAGGTGGTGACAGCGAGCAACTTAGGCAAGGTGACGCTATCGAAGGATGAAAACTGGAACGCGATCTATCAATTTGTAAGAACTGTGCTAGTAAGCAAGAAAGAGGAAAATGGCTTGGAATAATGAACAACAAAGAATATAATAGAGACAAGAAAAAATGAGAAGAAGAGCCCTGGGCTGAAGTAGTGCGCAAGCTGTGCCAGACCAGGAACTCTGGAGGAGGAGGGGGTTTTATTCAGTATGAGCAATGAACACAGAACTTATAAGGAGCGCAACGCCCATGTTAAAGATTCAGTCTACGGCAAGTGTGAGTGAGACAGAAAATGAAGCAGTCATTCACTGTCACACTCACACCTGGCGCGGAGAATTGTTGCGTCACAGACGGGTGGACATTTTCAGCCAGCGCTGCCTAACGGCTGCCGTGCTAAGCTCGATTTGGCGGCAACCAACCGGGCTGACTATTCTCAATAAGCATTGCACTTCTTATAGGTTCTGTATTCATTGGTATGAGCCTGAATCGTGACACAGGGATGCGTCTTTGGGTAAGGCAACGTCCATGAAGGATTTCCCGCGTCTCTTAAAATATATATACCGGGTGAGTTTTAAATGTCCCCCCCCCCCCTAATTTTTTCCGCATTTCTTAAGATATCGACTCAAAACCACCGCCGAACTTCATTGATTAGTTTATACTTTCTTTTAATGAGGTTCACATTTTTGGCCGCCATCTTGGATCCGCCATATTGGAATGAACTTTTATTTTTTTAATGTAAAGGTAAGGTTGTGACCCATCATTTCAAACTATTTTTTTCCGTAGAACACGATGCCGCAATCGGTTTTTAATTATCTGCTTTCGTTCTTGAGATATTAACAATTTTGTAAAAAAAATTAAAATTTTCAAAAATCCCTTGTTTTATTGAATTTAAAAAAATATATCGACCCTTTATCATCAGATATTACAGTTTGGTAGTAGCTTATAGATTTTTATTAAGTTATAAATGTTTACTGCCATCTTCAGTTTCGCAGAGAAAAGTTGTTAATACACTGAAATCAAACAAATTTACTAAAGATGGCAGCACAAATTTAAAACTTAATAAAAACCTATAAGCTACTACCAAACTGTGATATCTGATGATAAAGGGTCGATA
>JAGFPH010010519.1:24717-39603 GCA_018207615.1 Philaenus spumarius | reverse complement strand
TGTACTGCAACTGTATAAATACTGTACTGCAACTGTATAAATACTGTACTGCAACTGTATAAATACCGTGCTGCAACTGTATAAATACTGTGCTGTAACTGTATAAATACTGTGCTGCAACTGTATAAATACTGTACTGTAACTGTATAAATACTGTACTGCAACTGTATAAATACTGTACTGCAACTTTATAATAACTGTACTGCAACTGTATAAATACTGTGCTGCAACTGTATAAATACTGTACTGCAACTGTATAAATAATGTACTGCAACTGTATAAATACTGTATTGCAACTGTATAAATACTGTGCTGTAACTTTATAAATACTGTACTGCAACTGTATAAATACTGTACTGCAACTGTTTAAATACTGTATTGCAACTGTATAAATACTGTGCTGTAACTCTATAAATACTGTACTGCAACTGTATAAATACTGTGCTGCAACTGTATAAATACTGTACTGCAACTGTATAAATACTGTGCTGTAACTGTATAAATACTGTTCTGCAACTGTATAAATACTGTACTGCAACTGTATAAATACTGTACTGAAACTGTATAAATACTGTTCTGCAACTGTATAAATACTGTACTGCACCTATATAAATACTGTACTGCAACTATAAATACCGTGCTGTAACTGTATCATTACTGTACTTTGCTGTATAGTTACAAAACCCACAAATTTACACTTGCTCCTGTATTCATTAACAACCGTAACCCATTCTTCTGCAGAAGTTGGTGTCGTCACATAACCACACAGGGCATTCACTAATGCTGTACAAACTTCGGAACTATACTTTGTTTTGTCATTTTGAATAAATACATTAAGGATGATACGAATCCTCGCACAAAACCTCAAGATATCATCTAAGCTATCTTTAACACTAATTGCTTCCCGAAAGTTGGTATTCTGTTTTGAAATGTCAGGACTAATAAATCTTACAAGCTATTCAAAATCAGCGCTGGACATTCGTGGTAAATTCGAAAACATGCACTATATATCAGGTCTGCTCTAAAGTTTGCTCCGCTGTATTGATATCGTCTTAATAATATTCGCCTCTGTCCCCACCGACGCGACGACACCGTTCCTGGAAGATAACAAGGTATGCGGCAGAAAACGTGCAAGCGAACAGCAACTTCCACCATTACTGTAAGCCACATCAAATGAAGCGAAGGCAGAGCGAAAAGCACAATTTGTTCAAAAAACATATTTAAATTTGTTCGTCAAAAATTCCACTTTTCGGTAAACAATTTTACTGTTCGAAGAACATGTTTGTAGCGAACGTACGCCCAGTGAGGACGCACCATAATTATTACCCTTTGTTCGATAGCTATACCGTTGAACCAATTACACAGGCTGCACCAATATCCTAATCGTAATTTTCGTGAAAATATCAGGATATACAATTACCTGTTTGCATTTGCTGCGACGCTATTTGCTGCTGGATTTGGTGAGCTAAGCGAGATGTTTAGTACAAACTTATTTTATTTTAAAATAATCTAATTTTGCAAAAATTAAGTGTAGCGTTTTTACACTATTTTTGCCCGAAATCTTACTTTCCATCATACACTTATACATTGGGGCGTACATACACACCGGCTTGCAGGCGCCACCGACATTTTTGTAGTACATGTATCACACATCGGCAGCACTAACCAGACCCGTAGCGCTGCACAAAAGATAATGTAATACAGCTCAGGGGTCTATTCGCCATTTTTTTTTCTTGTTATATCAGCTTTGACTACAACGCAGTGCAGAAGCTAACGTTTTGCGTTTGTGTTTCCACATCATGTAGTGTGTTTTCTTTACCAAATGCTTTAATAAGCTGTACACCAGGTAAAATAACTAATTTTATTTAATATGTATCATGTAGTCCAGCAGATATCTGAATATTTCCATAATTTCAAATGTTATTAATATTAGTTACTGTTTGTTGTGTGTGACCTATTGTGTTTTGCGAAAGGCATTTTATAATTTTAATTAACCCCATAAATTTTGATATTTTGTAAAGCCTGAACTATACCATATAGCCTGAACAGTGTTTTAAATAATTAGCCTGGAAAATAGACAATTTAAACTAAAGTGAGTCCATGTAAGATTAACTATAAGTTATAAACTATGCTCTAAGGAATTCCTGCACCAACTATAATTCAGCCAGTTAATTTAAAACAGCATATTTCTTTTAGATTGCCGGAGGCAAAGTGTAACTCTGTACCAATTAACAATTGATCTTTAATTACTAGTGTAACTTGTAATTTATAAAGTCATATTACATCAAATTGACACGTTAAGACAGTTTACAACAGGACTAATTACAGCATGGCTGCTGTAAACGTGCTGTAATTTTATTCTAACATAATATTTTACTTTTGGCTATATAAAACAACTAATGCCTATATTATGTTCTGGTCCTTTAGAGAAATATAGTTTAAGTTCCTGGTTTAAGTTCCTGGTTTAACTTCAACTTCTAATGCATATCCACCTGTAATTAAATGTGACTTCACTTCGCTGCTTCAGCTTACTTCTACGCTGTTTCAAAGAAAAAGTGCAATTATTTATTCAATAACTTACTATAAAAATAAACAGAAAAAGGCTATTATAATCAGTATGAACTTATCATAAACTGGCAAAACTTAGTGATTTTTACAGAAATATAAAAAGGCTTTTAAACAATTTTTATGTAATTAAAATAGTATGTTGCTGTAATATATATATGTTATTTATTAAATAATAAGGGCGGTGAGGTACCTATTTTTAACACTACCGACCCCAAGGGTCAGAAATCAAAATTTCTTTCTATAAGTATAATTACGTCATAATTTCAGTAATACTTTAAGTACAAAATTTTATATTATTTTATTTTGTTTATACTTCTTTTGGAATTGCAGTTTTTTTTTTATTACATACAATGCGCATACATATATATATATATATATTTTAATAAACGTTGGTCAACTTATAATATACCAATTTATTTTGTAAGTACTATTGTATGAACTAATGTTTAAGACCATATGTGCCATAAGCAAATTTTCTTTCTTCTTTGTTTAACTAAGTCTAAAATTAAATAATATTATTAAATACAGGGTGGGTGTTTCTTTAATTTTTTGTAAGGGAGGGAATTAAATAAAACATCTGTTAGCATATTTTTGGGGCGTATATCATTTCATTCTTTTATTATAACTAAGGCCGTATCATTTTTTTTAATAAACTAAAGTTTATTGTTATAATATGTGTACATTAATTGTATTTATCCAATAACCTGTCAAGGAACATTTCAGATATCTCGACTTCATTATTAAGGTAAGACTTGTGTCTGGTAAATTTTTCTTTTTATAAACATTATGTATGTACCATCGATAATTTAGGCTCAGTACGCATTCCACATTGTTTCTACTTTTGGACGGTAACATAAGTAACATTGTTATTTTATTTATTTAGTTAGGAGTCCAACAGTTCTTCTAGAATAGTGTTTTATAAGTGTAGTCTTTAAAAATATACATGAAAATATCACTGACATAGTTTTTTGTTAAATGTCCTACAAGATGCAGTATGTTTATGTTAATTACGTTTTTAGAGGCCTGATGTTATTATGTAACAAATGACATTATCCGGTGCCGAAGAATGTTATAAGTTTTTTATTTCTACAATTTATAATTACACCTGGTTTTATACAAACTTTTTTACATTTAGTAATCTCATCTAGTAGTAGGACCGTGGATATTTATTCTCTAAATAAACCATATCACTAAGAACCGAATTTCCAATAACAAGTTTCTCTCCTACGCTTCGACTTTGAATATTTCACCGGACTTCAGAAAACAGTAAAGTTAACACCCGGGGGAAATCACATCCCTCAGTAAGCGGGACTCGTCTTGTCGGGCAAATAAGCTGCGGGATTAACATCATCGGAAATAGTTTTACAAAAATACTTGGTTTAGTAAAAAAATCAAGTTAAGTAAATGTAGCAAATCAATTCACACAGAAGTGTACTAATTTAAGTTATTGCTATTTTGGTTGTATTTATAATGAAAGAAACCAACGTATAAATGGCAATTTTTAACTATTTTAGAGTTTTGCGCTTTAAAAGGGCATGCATTTTATCAGCTCAATGCTATTTAAGTGGAGAATTAATTCACCAGTTAGATAGGTATCAATAACTTTAAAACTACTTGACCTATTGTCCTGAAATTTCCAACATATATTTTTGCTTAATATTGCACATAAAATATACTAGTTTCAAGAGAACATATTAAAACTAACGTATAACAAAATAATTTTATATTGTTAAAATTTAAAAAAATTCTTTGATTGTATATTTTTTATCGGAGGTTTAGTTTTTGATATATTTTAAAAATCCTAGTGCACTCTGTTGATACCATAGTACCAAATGATCAGAAAAAATGCAGGTATTTTGCATTTCTGGTGCAGAAGGTTACTACCTAAGTCTTGAAAAAACAAGGTTATGGAAATCAGGCATTTAAGTAGAACTTTACTTACAATGACTTACAACTGTCCTGGTGAGTAGTTCTCATCATGTTGCAAATAAGTAAAAACATTAACTGTTCAAATATCAGGCTAGCCAACCATACATTAGGTTTTTTTATGACTTTATATGTATGAAAAAAACACTGTGATATGTATATGAATGCACTGTTAATTGCCGTTTGGTCTCGGGCCTCAAATTTAATAAACGGCACCAGAAACTGCACATACTTTCTCACAAACATATTTAAATTATTAAACAGAATCTCTGTGACTTCATAATTGTAATATAGTATGAGAGTACATTAAAGTAGGAGAGTAACTAATAAATCACATATATTATTTCTCAAGGCCATTTTTTTGTCGGTACGCCATAACTTCCTTAATACATCATCAAATTACATGAATGAGGCATCATTTTAAAGCTTTCCTTAACCGCTACACCGGAAAAATATACGAAAAAAAAAGAAATAAAAAGAATCCGAAAGTAACAGCGATGTATGATCAAAAGTAAGTTGTAGGGATATATTCCTGGCGTTGGCAACACTGATGGTAACAATACCCAGATGGAGAGCTGCCGTTACGCCACTACATTGCTATTTTTAATTAATTGTAAGCGTGGTTACACACCTATTATTTACTTCAACCCTCACCTATGCCCATGACTCACTAAATACGCACTATACGATAATAAATATACTGTGTGTACTTTAATTAATAATTGGGATTTAAGTAATTTAGAATGCAAATGCTTCGCACGGGTCAGATGGTAATATTATTACTAGCTAAATGAGCATTTTTATAAAGATGCGGTTTTTTGCTTATGGTTGGGTTCATTAAGGGCTAAAAATAAGCTAAATTTGATCAAAACCGTTAGAACCGTTTTTTTTTATAAAAAATAATAACTAATTTTTCGGGTTTTTTTTGCCAAAAAGGGGGTTGTTTTTCAAAAAATTTCGTTTGAAATCGATCGAATAGTTTTCTCTCTAGTTTATGACAGACAAACAGACAGACATACACACATACATACAGCCAGACATTTTGTAAAAAACACTTTTTTAACTCAGGGGGTCCCAAAACTGATATTTCCACAAAAATCTCAACATCGATTTTTTTGCCATCACTATACTGTGTCTATACTATATAGCATAGTGAGAAAGTAAAAAAAGTAATTCAAACCTGTACAAAAAATGTTTTTTAGTACTTAAAATGATAAGATATGTATATAAAAGTAAATATATGTTTAATCAACATAAACCGGGGAATAAATTTATGCGATACAAAATTTTACGATTTTTTACCCAAAAAGTGCACCCCCCCCCTCCTTTAAAAGGATATATGGAACATTATTGGATCGATCGTTCGTTTCTCAAAAACGATTTTCAGTAGAACGGATTAAATTAACAGACAGTTATAAGCTATCGTAACCAGCGTATATTGTAACTAGGGGCTCCGCATCTGCTCGAGTCGCTCAGGCCGGCCGAAACCCACGGCAAAGCCAATACAAACAGATTATTGTATACTCCGATATTTTCAAGGAAATTACAAATGAGCGGTGACCTGTACAAAGGCTAACAACAGACGAGACACCGGTGTACGGTACACTAGTGTACGGGACACTAAATGTACTATCAATTAAATGTGTGTCAACAGATGAGACATTGAGTAGCGCGCTACCAGATTCTGTGGCTCTACGGTGTCTCTCCCCGCGAGAATCTGGGACACCGGACAGTGTCCCGTACACCGGTGTCTCGTCTGTTGTTAGCCAAATATCGAAATAGACACGACCAGCCCCAATAACTCTAATTGCTGCATGCATTTCACCGTTCACATTCAAATAATAAATCATTATCAATCAAACAAATTTTGTTATTACCAACTAAATAAAACAATATTATATATTTATATATTTTTATCTTGAAAGACATTATAGGGGGGGGGGGGGGGGTTAAAGATAGTTAAAAATGTACAATGTATTCTTCTCGAAACGTCGTTAATAATTTTAAAATATCGTCCACAGCACGGTTTGTGTGTTTTTAACTTCCCGCTAAGAAAATTGAAAATTTTCTAGAATCGGGAAGTTATTGGTTTCACCCCGTTTTTCGAAAATCGAGTATTCATCAGATCTCGACGTTTTGAGGTCCTAGGAATCTTCCTTGACCACTCCCGAGAGGGTGTCACCCTGTCTGTATGTATGTGTGTGTGTATGTAAGTATGTGACCCGCTTATAACTTTTGAACGGCTTAACCGATTAGATCCTACCATACGGCGTTCTAAAGAGTTCTATCAAACTTAGATTTCCTGAAAATTTCAACTAATTCGGACAGGTAGGTTATGAGAAATTTCGAAAAAACTAAGAAATAAAATTTTTTCAAATCAGGTTTTTTTTAATAACTTTTAAACGGCTTTACCGATCAATTCCAAAATCTAATCAGCTTTTAACCTTGAAAAGCAACGTCGATCGCTACCAGTTCGGTCAAAATCGGTTAATTCGCTCTTGAGATATCGTGAACGAAAGAAAATAAAAAAAAAGTGTTTTTTCTCAATTTCTCCGAAATTTTTATCAGAAAAATTTTTGTTGTCGATTCTTTCAATGGACTTAAAAAACTGCATCGATTGCCGCAAATCGCATAAAAATCGGTTGATTCATTCAAAAGTTATGGCAGTTCAAAATTTCCAAAAATAGTGTTTGTTGTAATTAAACTTAGCGGGAAGTTACATGGATGGCCTTTAGGGTCAACCGTTTTCCAAATTTTTGTTGTATGTGTTGTGCGTGTCATTGTTTTGAATGGAATACATTCATAATATTGTTTTTAAATTTGGACTACGGCACTTGAACAACGTATTTTTTATTCTATAAGGTGGGAGAAATCCATTTTACATTTTTAACTAATATTACATTTAAAAGCAGATGTTTGACTTATAATGCAGTAAGCCTATGTTTGATTTTAATTAATAAAAAAAAAAAAACTATTATAGTTGTTATTACGTCATTCTAAGTTTGCCAAATTGGTTGCAAATAAACATGTTTTGGTTCATTGTGGATCCAGCCTAAAATTATTATAAGTTTTTTTTTATATAAATCAACTGTTTTATTTACAATATGTAACATAAGATGTTTAAATTAAATTAAAATACAATAATGTAAGCATTTTTCGTTGACTTTCGTTTGTGATTGCTTTTAGTTCGTTTACTTAACCTAAAACAAACTGGTGGTTGCGAATAATAATAAACTCATTCTAAACTTGCTAAGTTGGTTGCTATGGAAATCAATGTAAACAAACATGCGTTGCTTTTGGTCCGAATAGATGTTTAATGTGATACAGGCTGTGTTTATTTTCTTCTTTAATAAACGATTGCGTCAAAATTTAACTGTATAGCCTCAAAGCATGGGCAGAAGGGGCCACGGTCCCCCTATAGCTCCTAGCGAAAGGAAAATATGTATATTATTAATTGTAGTCAGGAATTTATCTTTTAAGAGATTCGCACTAAAACTTTAAATGTTATGTGCTGTTTGATTTTACATACACTTTGTGCGGGAGGTAATCAATTTCCCTGAACCCCTTTTGCCGAAGGAGGGGAGGGTACTCCTTAAACCCCATACCCCAGTCTGGCATCCCCTAAAAAATATCATATGGGCGCGATTTTGCCTCAAAGCAAATAACGTTATATTATTTATCATATTTGGGAAGTTTCCTTTATTTCAACCTCTAAATAAAATAGTACAACGGAATAAAACATTTTTACTCTTACTAATTATCTTACAACTAGTAAACCCCCGTGAAAAATCCCTGTCTGATTAATTAGATACACATGAGAAATACAAAATTTAATAAACAAACTATTTACAAACATATTAAGGACTACACTTATCTGGGCCTACCTAAACATAACCCCTAAACTATAATCTACACTGGGTTTGTTTAAGTATTACAGATGATGGGTTAAACCAGCTGTTAAACGAATAGGTAGGCCTATTTCTTCTTTAAATTTGTATAAACAAATATGTTGATGATAAAAGGTTGTATTTATATATAGTTTATAACTTCAAAGCAAATATTATAACGTAGCCTATATTATAGTATTCATTAGTTATATAACTCATATTTAAAAAAAATCAACTTTACAAGAAACTATAACGATTGAAGTTGTAAACAAACTATAATCTACACTGGGTTTACAGATGATGGGTGAAATCAGCTGTTTTCTATACTAACTTATAAAAGCCAAATAAATAAAATTGACTCATTGACTCACCACAGTTTCTCCAAATCCACGAGGCCTACAAACATGAAATTTGGCACTAATACTCTTTATAGGCTCTAGACGCGCACTAATAAAGGGTTTCCGAAAATTCGAAATTTTAGGGGGGGGTTTTGGGGGTCAAAAGTACTAAATCAAGATTTCTCAAAACCTACCGAACGGATTGGAATGAAATTTGGTATGTAGCTTCCTCTAGGGCCATAGATGCTGGATAAGAAAGGGTTTAAAAAATTCGAAATTTTAGGGGGGTTTGGGGGGGGGGTCAAAGTTACAAAATCACGATTTCTCTAAAACCATCGAACGGATTGGAATGAAATTTGGTATGTAACTTCCTCTAGGGCCATAGGTGGTCGCTAAGAAAGGGTTTAAAAAAATTCGAAATTTTAGGGAAGTCGGGAGGTCAAAGTTACTAAAAAGGAACACCGAACGGATTGGAATGAAATTTATTAAGTAGCTTCCTCTAGGGCCCTAGGTCCTCGCTAAGAAAGAGTTTAAAAAAAAATCGAAATTGTAGGGGAGGTTTGGGGGGGAGGGGTAAAAGTTACTAAAAATCCATATAAGAAATACATAGTGTAATATATTTATTGATATAATATATTTTTTGTTAATATACATTTAACTTTGATTTGTCTATCCGTGCAAAGCCGGTTTGGGCCAGCTAGTATTATATATTATGATCGTACACTCGCTTTTATAGGAGTTGATGAAAACCTGTACCTAATTTCGGCCCTCTGGCTTCGAGGATATAGTTAATTTCAAATGAATTATTAAAGCAAACAAAGTGTGAACATTGGAGTAGTGAAAGCACTCTGATGCGCAATCATAAAAGAAGGGAAAATATAGAAAAGTGGTGAAATTGTGGACACGATCGAAATATAAATGTTTTGTTACTGTCACGATACGCAAACTAAGCATAATTTTATTTTCACCCAGGTATACATCACGTGACCTAGCTATGTATTGTCGATGGACGAATAGCGTATTGACATATCAAATTACCCAAAACCCTTACTTTGTATAAGGGAGACGAAACTTTGGATTTATTAGTAAACTTCGTATTGCTCTTCAACTTTGCAGACAGAAGCTGTTTTAACGCAAACTTTACTCTCTTGAGTATATTATATCGGATTAAACAGGTTTATTGTGTTTTATTTATATCTCGTTACAATATGTAAGAGTTGACAAGCAACATAATACTCTAGGATGGTGAACATGGCATGATTCTGTTTCAAACATTTTAAATTATCTGTTAAATAAATATTTTAAATTTGTTCCTTAACACGTTTTACTGTAGGCTTACTCCAGCTATAATAATAAAGATACTATAATATACTAGCTGACACGTACGGCGTTGCCCGTGGTGGTTAGTATTTTCAGTCTTTTTAACGTAATTGTAATCTTTTGAAGTGTTCAGTTAGTGAGTGGTATTTGGCTTTTATATATATAGATCTTAAATAATAAAAGCACTATTGTCATAATAATAAAAGATCTGAAATTATGATTTTAGTAACTTTGATCCCCCCAAACCCCTCCTAAAATTTCGAAATTTTTCATACCCTTTCTTAGAGAGCGCCTAAGGCCCTAGAGGAAGCTACATACCAAATTTCATTCCAATCCGTTCGGGCGTAATTTGAGGATGATCAAAAAACGCATTGAAAACGCAAGGAAAAATGCAAAAACGCCTATTTCTGGCGTAATTTTGGGATAATCTCAAACATTTTTTAACAGACTACTTTTAGGCCTTAAACGAACCTAAGTACCAAATTTCAACATTTTCTGCCAATTAGTTCTCGAAAAAGCTGAGAAAACGCAAAAAATCGCTAGAAAAACGCGAATATTGGGCGTATCTGTGGGATGTTTTCAAAATCCGTTCTTAGTTCGCGTCTAAAGGTCCAACTGAACATGCATGCCAAATTTGAACTCATTTGGTTCAGTAGATTTTTAGTTCTGCTGATGAATGAATCAGTGCCATTTCGCTTTTATATAGATAGATAATAGATTGTTGGTCAAATTAATTACCTTGTAGGTCCGTCTTGTGACTTCAATTGAGTTGATTCTTGGCTAGTTTCGGGGTCTTGACCCCATCATCAGATAATATTTATTTCACTCAGAGGAGCTCGTCAAACATTAAAACACACACAACACATACACTAACACAAATAATTGTACCGCCTATGGAATTTTTACTCCTCTCCCCCCCCCCCCGTTAAAAATACTCTTGTATATTTTTACCCCCCCGAAAAACCCCTGATTATTGGACATTTTCGAGATTATTGTCCTCATAATTATCATTGAAGGCAATTATGCAGTGTTCATGGTTTTATTTGTGTTTTGCAGTTTTTAATTCAGTAAATTGATATTTCATACACAATAAAATAATATAAATTTAATATTATCTGTTGACGTCCTCAAAGTAATGAAATATGAAAGAATGATATCCGTTTCGACTAAGAATGTATAGAGTTAAACCGGTAGTCCACTAGGATTTTGTTGGCTTTGATAGAATTATGAATTTAAACTAGTTGTTTATGTTATACTTGTGAGTGCCACTCGTTCACAAACACACCAAGCAAATGTATACAGGTTATTGTATAATCTGATATTTTCACGTAAATAACGATTGATTAGGACAGAGGTATTTGGATCGGGTTGGTTGGTGGGGGTAGACCTAAATCAGTACACGTGCGCAGTAATGCCAGAGTTTTTGCGTGATTGGCAGATATTTTTGTATATAATAGAGATTAGAGAGAATAACTATCATTTTTTTTTTAATATTTTAAAAAGAAATATGAATAAGAAATGATGGAGATATATTTTTAACTACGAAGTAGCAGTTAGTTTCCTCTGGCAAAATTGTTTAGTTTTCTGCCTGGATCTATTGTGCAAATTCAATCTCATTATTTTTTTCGGAAATTGAGAAATTGGATCTTTAAGCAGGAGGATGTTGAACAGCTGTTAAACGTAAGTTATATATTAAATAGTTGTTGCGTAGTATAGTTATGTCTACATAATATTGTTTTGAAGAGATTTTTAAATATGTGTACGTTTGTCTTTTGTAAAATTTTGTAAAACACTCTTTGTAAATTATAATTTCAGTCTTAGAAGCTTTACATTTTTATAAAATTTTGTCATACTGCTGTTGTAGTTGTACTGCAGAATTACGAATGGGTAACCACAAAGCAGGGTGTAACTTTAGGGGAGCTGGGTAACTTTACCAGGGAAAGGTAAAGGTCCTGGGTTCAATTCCCGGTCTTGGTCCATGTTTTTTTAACATGTAATTTAATCAATTATATTATTTGTTACATAGTATTAATTTAGATTTAATTATCATTATATGAGTGTATTGATTCTGTTATTGTGTTGTATTTTGTAAACTATATTAAATTGTTTACCTTGTTTTAATTATGTAATTATGTTTTCAGTTTTTGTCTAAATATGCTACTGTTATATTTTAGTTGTATGTGCGTACATACGTTCGGGTGTAAGGATATATATTTAATAACGTGTTGCAGGTCGAGGAACACTTTAAGTGTGTTGTTAAGTTCGTTTCTTCCTCTAAATTATTGTCTGTAAAAGAAGAAGTCTAGATTGACTGATTAATAATCAACGAACAGCCAAAACTATAATACTTAAAAATTCAAGGATGCCTTCATACCACTATGTAGAAGTGCAATTAAGAAAGGATTTTTCAAAATATTGATATGAAGATTTGAAAATGGTCAAAATAAGGTGGTTCACTCATAGCCATTAATAACAGATAAAACAGCTGATTTGAATCAAAAGCTTAGAAACCCAATAGGTGTTTCCTATTCTGAACTTATACACGTTTGTTGAATGTATTTACATCCAATACCATATAAACCAACTTAGAAAATTTAGAATCAGTTAGTTATTTTTTACAACCAACTGATTTTAGGTTTTACAATAGCAAACACCAACGACGAAAAAGGCTTACTCTATTACTATTAAAATTATTGGCCTACCTGCTTTTTTATTTACTACACCTATTTGACCAGTTCGAAATACTGCTTTACCATACCACGTTTTGGTAATCTATATATTAATTTGAAAAGAGGTTTTTTGTAATCCGAGTGAGATCTCGAGTTTTATTGGACCTTTATACACTCATTTGGTACCAAATTAAAGGTAATTGCCTGTATATTTGCCCATTTTTCTTGGATTTCAGCTATTACCCCACTAAATTTTCTAAAAACTGAAATGAAAATCTCTTACAGCAATTTAACATGGGGTAAAATTTAAAGCCTATTCCGAGTGATATCCGAGTTCTATTCGAATTAACTCTATATTTGCCCATTTGCCTTAAAATTTTACTATTCCTTCTTTTAATATTAAAAAAATAGAATTTTAAATATTTTCTTTCCACTAACATTGTTTTTACTGACGAACTGAATATAATAGCACACAACAGCTGGTTATAACAGTACATGTTTTATTATCATCTGAAGTTCTATTGGACAGATATAATAGCACAGATCAGCTGATTATAACAGCACGTGTTTTATTATCATAACATTGTTTGTATATGTTGTAATTTACTTTATTAAAGTAGGTTATGTTTAATTTTGCTGTTGCTTAATTATGTTTTTCTGTATATAGTTCAATAGTTATGGAGGTGAAACGTATAAATGATGGAAATTGTCTTTTTAGATGCGTTTCTTACTTTTTATATGGGACTCAATCGTTCAAATTAATCGAAATTTACTTCATTAAATCGATTTATCAAATCAGGTAACTTAGCCTACTCCTAACTTGCGAAATATTGCACGGGTAAGCTAGTACTTTATAACTTCCCAAATAGAATCTCTTCTATATGAAAATCTCTGACATAGTCAATCGTCATTTTTGAAAATAGTATAGCAGACAATAATATGTTTGCATTTGCTACGCCGCTAGGGTTGGTGTGCGCAGAGAGCAGGGGGCGGAAGCCTCTCTAGTTATGGTATATAATAAATGTTGTCAGATGTTTGAATATTTTTGTGTCGCTATTGTTTTCGGAAGAAATAAAATAATAATAAATAAAGTATTTTAATTCCAATAACCTGTACACCATGTCTTAATAATAATAATAATCTTTATTTATTGAGGTGAAGTTAGGACCATTCAAATCGAATTTCAAGAAACACAAATAAATAAAAATGCACATTAAAAACACAAAATACAAATAATAATTACTTCTAAACGTAATGTACAAAAACTGAGATCTATTTATTTATGTGTATAAAATTCGTCCCAGCTGAACCGTCATTTCCCCTTTTAATTTAGCTTGTTGTTTACTACTGGACATATTTCCGCCGCTTGGGCTATAGTTTAACATGTTTACGACATTACACCATGTTGTTCATCCCATCCCCAGATTAGCCCAGATCCTGATGGTCAAAAGTCGAGTTTAATATACCCCCCTTAGTTTAGTTTACCACATTCTGTTTTCAAAACACACGCTTAACTTATATGCACACACAGATGAAGCTGATTAACTGTTCCTGTGCTTTATTTATTCAAACACCAAACGTAACTGAAACATTATTTTTGTGCTGTTATTAACCGTTCTGAAAACCTTTTCTCCAGTTTCTGCATGCTTTGCATTTCTATAAAGGTAATACAAATTATCTAATGATTATAATTATCATTTTTTATTTCTAAAATACATAAACAATATCAAATACAGTATATAACCAATTCGTTGGATAGGTTACATAACCTACATGTACCTGTAGAGGTTTTTGGACGTCAGGATTCGAATGAGCTAGGTTTTTACAATTTTATTAGAATGTTTTTGCAGATATCGATCTGCAAAAACATTCTAATAAAATTGTAAAAATAATTATTACATTCAAGTTTTTTAAAAATTTATTTAAATAAACAGTTCATATGTAAGTAATATAGAAAATTATTCATATTTATTTGTATCCTTTATTCCTTATATATAATTCTATAAGCGAAATTTTAGATTCAAAATTGTGGGCATTTGGTAAATCGAAGGATAATGGGAGAGGTATCAAATTAAAGGTATCGATTCAAGGAACGAGGGAAAATTATAAGTTTTTTCTAAAATTAAAAAAAAAGGTGTTTTTGGGATCCCCGAAAAACAAAAAATCCCCATAAGAAAT
>JAGFPH010010519.1:0-13042 GCA_018207615.1 Philaenus spumarius | reverse complement strand
AGATGGTGCTTCCTAAAGAGGGGTCGAGAATCGTCAAAAATGCTCTAGAACGCACCGTTTTCGAGATATTGACGATTTTTGTGAAAAAACAATGGAAAAGCTTCAAATCATTGCAATATAATCGAAGCTGATGGAACACTAACAAATGGAAATTTGGTTTGAAATAAATGTACAAATTACCAGCTCTCTAGCTTTATGGGAAGTATAATAATTAATTTGTATTCTTTTAGGGGTTGTTATTACATTTTCACCCCTTAGCAGCAAACTGAAAAAAGCAAATATAATTTACATTTGATATGTACCTTGTAAGAAATAAATGTACCAATTTCCAGCTCTCTAGCTTTATGTGAAGTATAATAATTAATTTGTATTGTTTTAGGGGTTCTTATTACAATTTAACCCCTTAGCAGCACAGTGTAAAATGCAAATATAGTTTACATTTTATATGTACCTTGTAAGAAAGTTATGTACCAAATTCCAGCTTTCTAGTCTTAATGGATGTATAATAATAAATATTTATTGTTTTAAGGGTTGTTTCAACCCTTAAATCAAAATGATTTATAGCCTATGTCTCATTCCAGGTCATGATCTATATGTTTGCCAAATTTCATTCAAATCCATTAAGTACTTTTTCCAAACAAACAAACATACAAACTTTCACATTTATAATATTAGTAGGATTGTAGGGCCCGGTGTTTCCAAAATGCGTTGTAGGCGATCATCGTGAGTACGCGATACAATGTCACGTCTATTGAATTCCTGACCAACTAAGACCATTACAACAGCTTCATCTGCAACGGAAGTACCAACCGTAATGGTCTGCTAAGATTTTGTCCCAATCATTTCCAGGCGTAATTATACAATGTTGATACACACTGTCACTTCGGGTTTTGCATACACAGCGCCGTTACTTATGTGCTCTAGACAAATTTTAAAATTGAAATAGATTTTTTATTTGCACACGGATTTAATTGAAACAAATGGTAAATGTTAGCCCAAGTTTATCTCAAGACATCATTGAAAACTGCATCCGAATTTGTTTACCCATTGTGGAGATTAGTGTGCACAAACGCTCTCACGGAAAAAACCATGTTTACAATTTTAATATGTACTAGGGGAAACCCCTTCGTGCTCCACACGCCAACCCTGTTGGAACCTTCTATACACACGATCATGTTATGTTTTCTTTACAATAAAGGTGTAGGATTAATAATAACCTCAAAGCTAAGATGGTGAATAATGTTAAATGTTCAAATAAAATTATTTTGATATTCTATAACAGCAGTTACAATAAAAAATTAAAGAACCAGCAAGGCTCAGGTATACACTTTAATAAAAACCTAACCTAAAAGTTAGAAGTACAAATAGTTGCTTCAAAGTTTGAAATCAGCTGTCAATGGAAATATTGGAGCAAACAGATGTTTTATCTGTTATTTTATTCGATTGGTTGCTATGGTAATAAATGCAAATACATGTGTTGGCTCGTCAATCTAGGCCTAACCTAAGATTTTGTCCGACTAAATTTACAAATATTGAAATAAAAAATGTTTTTATCAAATTGAATTACAGCCTTATTAGCTTTTTATTAGTAAAAAATTATTTTTTCAATCGGTTCAGTAGTTCTAGAGTTACCGCCTACATACAAACAAACAAACAAATTTTACCTCTTTTATAATACAAGTATAAACAGGGTGGGTGAAAAATCTAAGAATATATTAATATTTCGTATATAAGGAAAATTTTAAGGTAGTTGTGATGAACCTGCTCTAAGTAAAAATACTATTTTAATAAGATGTACAGTACGATTTTTTTAACCGTGCCTTCGGCTCGGCAAGCGCGCGGTGGGCTAGCGGTATAGCGGGGAGGGATTGTAAAGGCAGTTCCACAAACTTGGAATAAACAAAAATGATTGAATAATTATTCGAATAAAATTATTGAAATACAAACTACTTGAATGAGTCTGAACCAGTGTATAATAATCAATGATAATATGATATGTATAATTATACTATATTTTATAACGTTTATAAAACGAGGAATTCGGTTGACGGAAACGGCCCGGCCAGGTGAAGTTTTAATTGAAACGCACAAATTATACCGCTGTACCGCGCAAACCGTAAGTCAAACGGAAAAACGTTTTAAATAAAATATTTAATTTGGACCTTGATCTAAAACTTTCTCGCGAACACTTTGTCTCAGACCAACAAATAAAAAACTTTCCAGCGATGTGAAAATTTCATGTCATTATTAAAGTACATTGTTGTAATATTGATTTTTTAAATATGAAATACGTTTTGTAATTGATTTTCTTTTACATCATACGAATCGTATAGTTCTTATCTGCGTATCCGTGAAAGTTTCATAATTTTACATCGCTGCTAAGTGTATTAAATGACAGTGTTATTGAAGTTCGGTTTTCGCTGTTACACGTCGCTCGGCTCAGTTTTCGTGGAGAAAACTAAAGTAGACAGAGCGATTTCTAATGCTATCATTCAGGTTAGTACAATCGTGGCCGAGATCACGGTTAAAAAAATCGTACTGTAACAGATTTGGTCCGCCTTCTTGGATCCGCCATTTTGAATGTAATGTTTTTAAGAGAAAAATGGTCATGTGATACATCATTTCAATGTAGAATTATATTACAAAACCAATGGTGAAAACCGTACATCCATATCTCAAAAAGTTCTGAAGATATTCTGAAGTGTATGTACTAGTGACTCGAATGAAAATAAATTTTTCTGTCTTGTTTATAAGTAAACATCTTTAATAAAAGTGTATAATTTACAATTTTCGTCACCTACAAATTTTAATTTAGGTATTTATGAACAATTTGCTGCAAAAAACAAAAGATTATCCTAAAAATTCGATGAAAGATAAGTTATATTGAAGAGGACTGTTTTATCGTAGTATTGAACACCTTCTCGGTTTTGACGATTTGCTAAATTATTATTTCAATAGTGGTTTATTTTTTCAACATTTTATCTCAAACATTTAAACGTGGTACTCACTGGAGAATTATGTGGTTTTAGATGAACTGAAAATATCCAGAATCCAGCATACAGTTAACCCTCGCAGTGTATCAAATTGATATCAGCAAGTGCAAAAAAGGTGTCATTTTCTTCTACACGGTCGGGGAACTCTCCCCTCCACAGCCGCCCTTCCTTACCCTTTCCCCTTCATAACTACACAGACATATATACAAATATTTCTAAAAATAGACTGGGATGACAAAGATATGACGCTAAGGCTGTTTATTGGTTGAAAAACGGACCAATTGCAAGGGACTAAAAAATTCTTCAAAACTTCCCACATATTTTGTGCGATTTTTAATTGGATGAAAATTTTAGATAGGGGAAATTGTCATGAATCCAACGTTATATAGGTTTAACTAAGAGAACCTACTGGGCGGGCTGTAGGGAGGGACATAGAAACTCGAATTTCTGCGTGTTTCATTCGCCTGACATTGGCTTTTAGAAAACTCAAAACTGAAACGATGATTACGTATATAAATGTACGTTTTAGAAAAAACTTGTAAACACAAAAATTAAAGTTTAAATCATTTCCTTTCCAACTATTTTGGTTTTTTTTTAGATTGGATGATTTTTAGTGGGTGAAATATTCAATAAAAGTTGAATTGTCAGACTGCTCAATTCACTACTACGGCGAGCTGAGACTACTCAGGAAAACGCAGCCGTCTAACTGTGTCCATGTGTACTGGACTGCAAGAAAGCCATTTGCCCTGAATATTTTTTTCGTTTTGTATTACGTAAAATAAGGTTTAGTATAAAATGGTTTATTATAAAGTAGATATGTCAGAGTACAATCATAATGAGCATACAATTTTAAAACAACATCTAAAGGATATACACAAAGTTTTAAAATGAGTGTATCAATTTGATACACTGCGACCGATCAGGTAAGTTTTTACTTGCGACCTACGGAGGGTTAAGGAACACCTTGAAGAAGTTGGCCGAACAGGACGATTTCCGCAGCCTATAGTGGGACGCTGCAACCTATCAAGAATGTATCATATATCGAGCACACAGTTATTAGTTTTCAATAAAATGGATGTGTATTTTATAAATTTTTAAAATTATTCTAGTAAAATTCCATTTTGTTTTTAAAAAGGTAAAATAAATGTTTTAAAGCTTTCGCAATTTAATAAATATGCATAAAAAAATCCTCTCAACGAGTTAAATTTAGAGTAACTTTGTCTTGATTGAATATATAAAATGATTTAATTTAAGAAGTAACACCAGTTGAAATTGGTTGATGTTTAAAACTTATATGTTGATTTATTTAAAAACAAGTAGTAATTATTATTATTTTTAATCAGGGTTGAAGAGTTTGAATACTATTAATTTCTTAAGTACTATAAAATTCCGAGACATAATACCCCAAGATGGTATGACCTCAAGGTTAGGAGTTTTTCCTGTAACGCAACATAATAAGGAAAGGATGTGTAGTTGCGTTACGTTACACTTGGTTCGTAAATGTTACATGTACTTAGTCAATTTAACAATTAAATTAATGGTTACAAACTTTTCCGAAACAAAACTGAAATATAAAAATGTTTCTCGATTTTAGCGATTTCTACCTGCATTGTTCACGTACGTCACTCCAGAAAGGGGTAAAATGTAGGTTTAAAAAAGCCACGATAATCGCGAACATAGTTTTAAATGTGTTTTCAACGACTACACAATGACGAGCCAATATTGATGTTCGTGTCTTATAAATATTTATGACTTTTAAAACAAGATACTGATATCTGTTGGAAATTCTGATTCGGTTTATATTTCTACTTAATTGGAGCTCATTACTTTCGACTAAAGATTTCTCGTAGCAGGTTTGTACAGCGGAATTGCCCTAAAACAATATTTGCCTAAAAATTCTACAGTTTAAGTTTCTCCTTAGAACAAGAAATAAAACTTTCGCGTTGTTTGAACAGGGACTTAATTTCAGCACATACCAAGCAAAAGCCGGAGTTTAATATTCCGTCTGGCAATAAAACAACATCTGTCTTTAATTTAAGGAGTTCACTTTGATATAAAATTATGTAGTAGATAGATACAATGTGTAGGCTAAAGCTCATCTAAACGGTCAAAGATTGAAAGTTTTAAATTGAAATTAAAAATTGTAACGTAGAAGTAGTTTTTTGTTACAAAAGAAAGTAAATGTGCGCGGTCGTGGGATTCCCATCAGGAACGAAGTTCATCACGCCTTTTCATCAATTATTTTTGTATACGCACATAATTTTAATCTGTCAATTGCCGTTTATTAATAGATTGTTTTTTTATACAAATATTTACTGTTTACATACGTTTAATGTTATTATAAAAAAGGTGTAGAATTAATTATAACATGAAAGCTAAGATGGTAAACACAGTTAAATGTCCATTCATTGTAAATACATTCAATAAACATAAAATGTTCGTTCATCAGTCTAGGCCTAACCTAAAATCATTGTGTGTGTGTTTATTTAACCTGTCTTAACTTCAACATACATACAATAATTGCAGGTTAGGCCTAGACTTAAAATTACTTTCCAGGCTTAACCTAAAATTTCCGAGCTTGACGATAATATCTGAATTACGCCGGGGGGAACCGATCGTCTCTTAATTTAAATTGATAAACCAAACCACATGTTTCTTGAATGTATTTAAATTCATTGCCATAGCAACCAATTAGGCAACGCTTTTTTCGTTACTCGTATTTTATATTTTTCATTACCATAGCAACCAATTAATAACACTTTTTTCGTTACGCGTTACATTTTTTATTTCTTAACTCCTACCGCAACACGCGTTAAGGAACTTCGTTCCAAAAACACCAACGAAGCTAGTAATTTTCTTACTGTCCAAATGTTAGGATAAACTAGTTCCATACGTATGTCTCCTATTATATAGGGTGTTTCTTAAATAGGACACCAAACAAAGTTTAGCGAACACAATATTGTACTTGTTTTCTCATCGCTTTCGTGGTTTCAGTAGAATGGTTTTCGGCCCTACCAGTTAAATTTGGTCCGCCCATTTTGTATTAATATTTATTTAGAGAATAATGACGCGCGACGCGGTTTTTTGTTTTGAACAGTAAAAAGAGCAAACGGCGAGTTCAGCCGGGTACAGATGGCACGGAAATCTCGTTTTAATTTGCATGAAATCATATCCGCTAAACAGAAAAGTAAATAGCAATGAGTTTTCTAAACTGCTTGAAGACAAAATATGTTGAATGTTTTATATCGTATGATTTTACTTTTTGTAAATATTCCACGCATAGTTTGTACTGGTAAAACTGAAAACTGTGCACTCTGTTTCTATGTTTTATAATTATACATCTAAACAGTACAGCATCAAGTTAGTGGAAATTTACACACATTTTAAAAAGAAGTTTAGGACTCTAAAAATAGTTCAAACACATGTTAGTTGTCCGTTGTATTTGTCCAATTAAAATCCATATAACAGCTGCTTTTAAATATTCAGTGTTGGAACAGTAATTGGTTACTGTATAATTTTTACTGAACTTCCTCTTGTTTATTTATTTTCAACTTAACTTTTAATAAATGAAAAGCAATAATAATAAGAACAAATTTATTATTATTTATTAATTTGATAACGATATACTTATCTATTTGAACAAATAAAAGATAAATCATTTACGGCCTAAAATTGGCTCGTTAACAAGAAAAATTTTAATCTCGGGGCTGGTGTCCATGGGCACGATATTCAATCAAAATATTTAACAAACACATGAAAAAAAAAATACAATTAAAATATTGAGAATGTTCTGAAGAATAATTAGAATATTTATAATGAAATGTTCTCAGAATTTGAGATTATAGTCAGGCAGATTAAAAACTAATAAAATTCTGGCTTTATCACAAATAGTTCTTGATTGTAAAGTCTTAGTTTGGAAAACAATTATTTTAGATATCTGTTCGTAATGAATTTAAAACATAATTAGTTCAATTTATTTGGATTGCAAAAAGAAGGTTAAATCAAAGTTTTTCACAAAATAAAAAAAAAATGTTAGGCCTATGGTTTTGGCAGCACTGAAAATCTAATTGTTATTCTCTCACCACTGTAGATGATGTCTTGCTAGTTGTTTTAAAACACTTCAAAAGATCTATTCTCTTCGCTTTTTCTTTAGGTTTCTTCTTATCGTAAAGCCTTAGAAAATTTGTTTAACCTTACTGGTATGGCTTTTTCTCAGAACTCCTTTTTTTTACAGATGTTTTAATTTAGGCTTTGTTGCAAATTCTGCGTTCCGATTTGTCGTTTTTTGAAGTGAAAACTTCTTTAGCGGCGTTGGGCACTTTTTGCTTGGGGAAAAAGCATTGAATTCGCGACCGTTACCACTCGAGATATAGTATGTATTATATATATATATATATATATATACATGTTTATCCACTATCTTAGACTCCGTACGATTTCGTACAGTCCTAAGACCTCCAAAGAAATATTCCAATTATTCCCATACTAAAAATATTAGAAGAATTAAAATTGAAGCTTTTCTTCATTTTAGGATGACAGATTAATATATAGTAATACATTTTCTATATAGTCTTTTAAAGCAACGTCTGAAAAACCTATCTATTAAGAGCTCCTGTAACGGTTTTGTATATAGCTCTTAGCCTCCAGCCTGCAAACTTTCCCGCCTTCTGTATATAACGTTAAAACCTCCAGGCTAGTTCAATAGTTATTATTAGTGCAAGGTACACAGCTCACACAGTTCGACCTGGACTAAAGTAAAATTGTTCTATCACGAATAAAAGACATAACAAGATAAAAAGCTGGAACACGCTAGAAAGCTCAAAAGCTTTTCAACTCTCCGCAATAAAATTACGAAGATTTTTGCAACACTAGTGCACCAGTTTTCTACGACGTAAGTGAGTACATATATCTTGTCCATAGACAGACACAAGTGCACAAACGTTTTTATTGCTTTATCGTGTTAAGAGACCTCAAAAACGTCGAGGAAAGTCATAAAAAGTGGAGACACACATACAGACACACGGATGCAAATTTGTTTATTGATTTATCGTGTTCAGAGACCTTGATTACGTCGAGGAAAGTCATAAAAAGTCGGGCTACATTTTTTTAAATTTAAAAAAAATTTTTCATTGCAACAAAGTTTCATCATTCAACTTTTTAATGTTTCATAGTACAGTATAAATTTATTATATATGGCTTACTTTGAAAAAAGAAACGATATTTTTATAGCACTGGTTAATGATTATGTTTAGTGCGAATTCTGTAAAAAAATAATTGTTACATATATATGGCACCGTAATGTTTAAAATTAATTGTATTTCTAAACAGGAACGAATTAATTATTTAAATGCAATTATTGAAATTATTTACTATTTTTTTTTTTTTTTTGAAACACAATAATTATTCCAAATTTTAATCCATTTTGGTTTTACGTTAATTGTATACGTTTAGTAATAACAGTGATTACAAAAATGGCATTATATTATTTATAAAACAATATTATAATAATGTTATACCTGTTCTTTAATAGTAAAATAAGTTACAAGCCCAGTAAATAGAGGTCTTCCTTGTGAGCATGATAGTTTCCGTGCGAGGCGCAGTATAGTGCGGAATTTTCATGCAAGCAAGGAAAAACCTCCCGGGAGAGTTACATCCGATACTTTTCGTTATACTACACCAAAAAAGTAACATAATCATAACATACTTTTATTTAAAAAAAAAAAACAATTTAAACTCAATACATAACTATAATTTCTTTTAAGCAATATCATACTATTTGAAATTAATATTTATAGTGCAATTTGTGTTATTTTGGATATATATAATCCAAAATAAAAAAGTTGCTGAGTGGTGCATTTTTTCGTAATTATTTCTTGTGATTGTTTAAAATGACTGGAATATCAGGTTCATTATATTCATCACTGAAATCCATTATGGACATTTGTAGAACAGAAAATATGCATAAACCGCTATGTTTACTCTTATTTTAGACTTTGGAACTACTCTCATAAATTCATGTGTTATTGTTAAAATCAGGTGTTTACATAAAACTGATATATTTTAATTCTTATTTTGTAAAATCAGCTGGTGCACAGAAAATTTACGGTGTAATACACAGACAGTGTAGTATAATGAAAATACTTTAATTTGTAAAATCGTTTGGGGCTTGAATTGATAGGTTAGCATTGAAAACAATAACAAAGTAACTGCACAGTTAATATTAAGCAAACATATATAGTGTCTAGGCTATGTATGAATTCATAATACTGAATACTTTAACAACAGTAATAAACATTTTTGTAAATTTAGTTTTATGTTTAGGTAATAATCTGATTTACTCGACATTATTTGTTTAAAATATATTTAAATGCCAAAATAAAATGCTAGAATAAACACGGCAAATAAATTAAAATTTGTCTAGTTTTTTCACAATTTGTCAAGAATTTAATAATGTATGCCTATATACAGCTGTTAAATAAGTTAAAAAAATGAAAAGTAAATAATTTTACTTTTCAAAGAGGTTTAAGAAAACTGTAGTGCTTTACAGAGACTAGTGTCTATAAAATACATTAATTTTTTATGTGCAGTAGCCATGACCAAACTGATCTGTTAAGAAGAGCTGAAATAAAATTAGCAAAATATTGCACACGAAAAAAGAAAAACAATTGAAAATAAATACGGCTTTTGAGTTTGCACATACTAAATTTCCTCACACGTTGTTAAATTTATAATGGTTATAATTATATAAATTATAATTATATAGCGTTATAAAAGTTATTTTTGGTAAACACTTTCAGTTTTTAAACAAAATTTCTTCCCCTTTGTCGGAATAGCTACCCAATGTAATAAATATTTTAAGAGTAAATAAGCTGTCAGTCAAAATATTTATGGACTTGTTTTACAACTAAAGTCATAGTAACTACGATTTCGTTAACTGTACCACCCCACCCCTATACCTGCGATCTTTAAGAGTTTTCTACCTGATAACATTGCAAATTATTAGTTTTTAAAAATATGGTTGGAATTTCATAAAATTAAACATTTATGAATTTGACATAACTTCTTCATTGGTTAGCTTCTAAGTGATTGTGAATAATAAAAATAGTTATTTATTTGGGTGAATTTTTACCCAAGTATATTCTTTATCTCAAGATCAGCCAAAATACGCTTAGGTGTCAATATAGACATTTCCAAATATTATCATAATTAATTATCGAGCACAGCAATGTTTGTATGGTAAACGTTTTTTCTTACATTGCTTACATTTTCTTACAATTGATACATTAGGCCTTTGTTATCGAATTACGGCTCAGTTTTTTAATAGTCGAGTTTGTCTGTCTCAAGTGTAGTAGAGTTGTCAAAATATATGGAAATACAAATTTTGCTTAGAAATAGGTGTATTGTTGGAAATTAAAAACTTTAATTATAGGAAACCATTGTCTCTAAGTAATTACCTACAATGCCCATAAGTCCATAACAATATTAAAGGACTTATTCGTTGAACTACCACCTCTTTCTGGATGCTCTGGTATTCAATTCTTAAAAATTGAAGGGAATTGCATAAAAACTACCAAACATTAATTTTTTTGTCCAACTACCTATTGTTAACTTTTTCGCACAATGGTTGTCATATTTATTAGCCCTAATATAACAAGAAAAGGTCGGCTCTAGAGGAGAGGTTAGGTGAGCTTCTGTTTGGTCGTAAAAATCCAAAGGATGGTAAGGATCTTTAACACTTAGGCTTAGAACACTGTGACCTACAAGTTTTCAATTATAACTATTTTATAGTTTAACTAGAGGAGACCCCTGCTCCGCACGCCAACCCCCGATGGAACCTTCTAAAAATATATGGTGTTTTGTTTATAATAAATGTGTAGGATTAATAATAACCTCAAAACTAAGATGATAAATAATGTTAAATGTTCAAATCAAATTATTTCGTATATTTTATAACAACAGTTATAATAAAAGTTGAAAGAACCAGTAAGGCTCAGGTGTAGGCCAACACTTAATCAAAACCCTTACCAAAAAGTTACCATCAATTACCGTATATTATCAGTAAATAGGCCTACTATAATATGTCTTATTTACTTTTAATTAGGATGTAACATAGTTTTTTTTAATTTTTAAATTCCTTAAAGCAAGTTTTTATTGGTTTGTGTGTGTTGAAACATGTGTTGGTTGAGCCTAGGCCTAACTTAAAATATTATGTTGTACTAAAAGCTGGACATCTGAATCAACTGTTTTATCTGTTATTTTAATCAATTGGTTGCTATGGTAATGGATGTAAATACATTCAAGAAGATGTTTTTTCAGTCTAGGCCCAACCTAAAATTATGTTTAATTTATTTTACCTGCCTTAGCGGCAACATACACACATGATTTATGTTTTTGTGCACATCTTTGAATGATATAAGTTTCATCTTTCAATTTGTTGTTTTGTAGTTTTTCATAATGTTGCTTATTTATTGGTACTACAGCTGTTAGGCACTATGTGTTTAACGTCCAACTTGATCCTGTGGTTTTTTTCGTTGAAAGATACTGGCCACTAATGATTTTCTCTAAGCCAGCTGATTCCTTTTGCTACAATTATTGTTTGTTCTTGGATGAACAATTACGTGTTATAATAATCAGCTGGATAGGGAAACTAAAAGTGATGATACAATACGTTTTAAAAAATTATTTTATTACATTCTAAATGAAAGTATTTAAAAAATGTAAGTAAATTGTGCAAATATAGAATGATTGATCTTTCACTTAAAACAAATCGCGTGTAAAACGGTTCAGTGGAAACCTCAAGTGAACTATTCAAAGAAGTGCAAAGTTAAATTTTACCTCATGTTAAATCTCCATAAGAAAAGTTTATTTTCCATTTTTGACCCAATTAACGTAAATATTTTCAAAATACGAATAAAACCTGCACACATAGGACCGCTAACCTTTGTTTTGGTACAACCCGCAAGTAAATCGGCCCAGTAGAACGGTCAGGCTCGCTGTCATAAGCTTTAAAAATTTTCCCTGTGTTAAATCTCCATAAGAAAAGTTTATTTTCCAATTTTGACCCAATTAACATAAATATTTTCAAAATACAAACAAAACCTGCACATATAGGGCCGCTAACCTTTGTTTTGTTACAACCCGCATGTAAATCGTATAGTAGAACGGTCAGAATCGCTGTCATTAGTTTTGCAAAAGTTTTTTAGTATAGGCCTATAAGAAGAAGATATTACTGACACAATAATTTATTTTAGGATAATCACGTAGCCTGGTCATAATTATAAATTAGAACTCTAATTTTCCTTATAAACCAAGAATAAACTATTTAAAATATAATAATAATATCAACATATTACATTAATTTGTTTTCTTAAAACCTTAATATTTGAATTCAAACAGTTTGAATAGCCAGAGAAGATATAATGGGTGCAATATATCATTATATTATGAAAATTTTAAAATGTATTTTCACTAATGTACCCAGTTTATTGTACTTTTAAAATAAGCACATTATAGTATATTATCCTCTTAAAGTTGTAGTATTCTTCTTTACTAAAGCCTTTTTTAGATCTACAAACCACTTCATCATTAAAATTAAATTTTGTTAAACCTTTCCCAGATCAAAACAAAACGTATTTTCTCACAAAAAAACTAATTTTCAAATGTGTTGTTAATTTGTGTTTTAAAGACAAATTAAGTTTGGAGACTACAGAATAGTAACCATATTTCTAACAATATTGTGCAAATAAATATTTTTAAGTTCAAATTAGAAGAATAAAAGACTTTGGCGGATACGCATGGAGTAGAATATTTCGAAAATAATATGTGATAACAAAAATAGAATCAGGTTTTAATTATTTTGTAACCATATTTTTTTATCCTACTTGTACGGTTTTACTGCAATTATTGAACTAACAGACTGAATACCTCGTGTATACGACATTAAAGACAATCTTAATTATTTTTTTCAGCTTACAGTGGTGTTATTATATATTTATGGATATTAATTCAATATCCCTTGCTGAGGAAGTGTGTAAGCGGGAAAAAATAAT
>JAGFPH010010518.1:0-32818 GCA_018207615.1 Philaenus spumarius | reverse complement strand
ATAATTTCAAATCACAAGCATACACAAAATTAATATTGATCACTTTCATTGATATTAAAATAATTCAAGTAACTGATTTTACCTAACTTACCTCATTTTCATAGCTTAAGTGATTTCTTGGATTTGTAACACATTTCATGGAAACTAAATGGTGCTTTGTTTGCACGTGCTTTTTCTGGTTTGATGTGGACGTTTTATGAGAAAACTTTTGTTTACAAATATTACATATAGCCAAATGCGAAACTGCAGCATCAGGAGTGAAACAAATTCCAAATTAAACTTCGCAACTGTCTGTTTTTCTTCACTGGAATCGACATATTTAAACACAAATTCAGTTTATGAAATAATAGCACACTTACTGTCAATATAACTTTACACTTTAACTAGTCTGTTCACGTGTTCAGTAGTAAAATTCTACTACTTATATATAAAAATATTAACACTTTAACCGAAACATGTTCTCCAAAACGCTAACAGAAACATTCGGTAGCTAAGACCGGTAACAAGTTTTTTTAAACTTTTATACAGAATATTAAATAAACGGGTTATTTTTATTTATTGAACTTGTTTATAACCTAAACCTTAATAACAGTTATTTTATTTGTTAATTTTTTTCTTTAACATAATAGTTTGATTTTTTCAAATACATAGGTTAATAAAATGAACCAATCGTGGAGAACTTAATACAATAATATATATTTATATCACAAAAAGAAACACATAATTAAGACACTGTAGGTAGTATGTTATTGCTTTTCATTTTCTCTATGAAAATGCTGATTTTAATGTAAACAATTAATTTACTACAAAATTTTGAAACATAAATCTTTTTTTAAAGTAAAAAATAACATAGAACAACATTATTGTAAGGACACACAAAAATATCTCCATTCTGTTTGTTTGTTTTATTAAAAACCAAAAACAAATGAAAATGAAACGTTATTTCAGAAAAACAAAATATCTAATTGTGGAGAACTCAATTTTTTTTTTTTTTGCTTTCCATGCCACTTTGTGCCTTTCGGCTAACGAGCATGTTTTTTGGGGTTTTTAATATTTTATGGTCCCCCGCGGGATTTGAACCCGGGACGTCTTGCTTATGAGGCAAGTACCATAGCGGTTGAGCTATGACAGAGGACAGTGGAGAACTCAATACAATAATATATATTTATAACAAAAAAAAAAAAAGGGAAAGAAAAAAGAAGCACATAATTAAAACACTGTAGGTAGTACGTTATTGTTTTTCATTTTCTCTATGAAAAAGCTGTTTTTAATGTAAGAAACTAATTACTACAACATTGTAAAACATAAATCTTTTTTAAAGTACAAATAAACATAGAACAAGTAAAAAAAATAAAAAATTACGTATCAACATTTAAATTGTTGCAAGAACACACAAAAATATCTCCCTTCTGTTTATCTATTAAAAACCAAAAAACATATGAAAATTAAAACATAATTTCAGAAAAACAAAATATCTTATCTTATCTTAAACAGAACAGTTCTTTTTTGTTTTGGGTTAACATTTACACAATGTTTATTTAGAAACACTCTATCGCACAATCCTTACAAATCTTCTTGCTACATTCCAAACAAATAGACCTACCATCCTGACACTTAATGCATTTGTAGGGGAGAGTGTTGTACCTTGGAACATGTTTCAAACATTTATTTTGTATATAAAAATGGGAAATATTTAGCAGCGCTCACTATGATTTTAAAAAACTACATTATATCCTCTATCAAGTAGCATACCTGTTTGATTTTTTTTCTTAAAAATAAAAGTGCTAGGCTAGCGATTTCTAAAGGCTTACACGTGTTCCTAGGTACAACATGATTATGTACCTTGGAACACTACCTCATGTACCTTGGAACGTTAACTCATGTACCTTGGAATACCAATCTATCGGGCAAATGACAACTCGGAGGAGGTTTAGAGTATATTTTATTAATTAAAAATTAAAAAAGTACATACAAACATGACTTTTTATTGAACTTATCAAATAATAGTTGATATTTAAAAAAGACTAAGGGTTGCAAAAGTCACAAATAAATTGTTTCCAAGCTTTCCTATCCAACCCTGAACAAAGCTTGTGAGCCCATCGCTTACACATCATACATCTTATCCACTGTTCACCACTTCGGTCTTGATTGAAAGCTTGTGAACAAAACAGGCATTCTTCATCAGCGCTATCTTCATCATCTATGTCTACAATTGGGACGAAGTCGTTTTCAGACGAAGATGAAGAAATATCACGTTTTCTTTTCTTTTTTGTATTTTTCCCCATTTTAATCGGCATTTCTTTACTACTATGTCCAACCATTGATGATTCGGTTGTTTTCATATCAAATTTTAAATTTTTACATCCTTTTTGCCTTTCAACTTTGTTAAATTTATTTGCTTTTCTATTTTTTTCTTTTCTTTTTCTTCACGAATCACATTTTTTACTGGTGTATAGTTATGTTTTGCAGAGTATAGTGAAAATATGTTTTAGTATATTTGTTATTAGAATTAGTGTCTTGGATGTTAAGGTATTAACAATTAAGACGGACAAGGAAGTACGGTATAAACACGGAAATTGTAGCAAGGTCGCGGGAGAGTTCGTTAAACGTGGAACATGGAACTCGCTTTGCTTTGGTTTGTTTTAAGATGACAACAAGGAAGCTAGACGGGTTATAAAGTATAATCCGAATCTAGAATCTAGGCCAGAGGATTGTGGTCGATGGGCCAGAGTGGAGTGGTCGGGTGACCAGTGAGGGGCTGCGAGTTAGGCCAGTCTGTTATTAGTGAGTTAGGCCGGAAAAGTTGGGTTCGTCGTGCAAAGTGCGGCCAGGAAATCGAGACTTGGAATTCAGCTCAAGGTTTGGACCATCAAGATCTCAAGTGAAAGAGACACCAGGGAAGACAACACACAGATTGAGCAAACCAAAGTATTTCAGTCTATAGTTAGAGTCACGTTATATTCAGAGTTTTGGGGTTATTCAGATAAAAGTAACACGCTTTAGTTGCCAATACCGTAATCCAGTCTGTCTTATAAAGGTCAATTACCTAGTATAAGAGATGTATTTAGCATAGGTGTAGCTAATGTATCAAATCGTATGTATTTCTATTATTGTATTTTATGAGTAAATAGAGAGAAATAAGCATTACCACTCAACCACACTGGATGCATTATTGTTATTGAACTGTTCCTAGACGAATTAGAGTTTGAACCCGCGAATAAAAGTAGAAATCCTAACCCTATCAAGTGGTGCATCGGCCGTGGGTTTTGGTCTTTACCAAAATTAGTTTTCAGAGTTTTAGTAAAAAGAAAAAACTTTTTGGGAGGTTAATTAAGTTTCTGTTTAGAAGAAAAGAGAGCGATTTGTTTAGGTGATTAAGTTTAAATTTTTTTGTATGGATTAGTACAGTGGTTTTTCGTTTTCTTTTTCATGTTTACGTTTTACAGATTACGTTGATTGGTTGATAGATTTTTTATTTAATTATTTGTTATTTATAGTAATTAAATTTGTATGTCATTTGGACTGGTTTGCATTTATGAGGATATTTTAGAAGAAAAATAGCATTTTTGTGAGATAACAACCATAAGACCAAACGATTATTAATTTTTAAACATAATTTGGAGAGCGGTATTTTTTGGATTAATTGAAAATCAGACGAGTTACTTTTGTATTTTTGTTTTGCCTATGATATGATTTTGGATTTTAGTAGATATAAGTATTGTTGTTTTATTGAAATGTGTTAGTGCCAAATGCCTTTTGTTTCATGCTTGAGATAAGATCGATGCTGGTTAGATAAACATAATTCAAAGTACCGTACTTATTTCAAGAGTAATTGATTTTTCATGGTATGAATTTAGACAGTTTAAAGGGTTTTTGATTTTTTTTTGTAGAACAAAATTTTGATTTGGGAAAGTGTTGGTAGATTTTGGGGGAATTTTTTTTTGGTTTTTGAATTGGCTGTAGAGTTGGGTCTAAAGTGTATTACAGTAGAGCGTCGATAATCCGAACGTCAATAATCCGAAACGTCAAAAATCCGAACGCATTCTGAGGCAGCCCCTACAAAAAATTCGTTTTCGCAAATTCTAATTCCGTCGTTAAAAATTTCTCAAAAATCTTCATCGTTGTTCAACATTATTATCTCTTTATAAACACTTCTTAAAATACCTGTCTCACACGCCTTCACAGCAGATAAGACTGGCTGTTAGTATGTCACGCTAATAAGCTGCTTTAGCGCTAGCAATAAACAAACAGCGTGTTTGTCTAAGGGTTGACCGAGGTGGTGCGGGGCAATGACCTTGGCTTGTCTATTGTTAGCTGTTATAGTTTTTTTAGTACAGAAAAGTTTTTCAATTTTCTTTGTGTAAAGTCCCTTTTTTCATACAAAGAGTTCATTCATTTCTCTTTGTGTAATCATTATAACAGTGTGTCTTATATACAGTAGTGTACTGTACAGTATTTTTTGAATTTTTCGTTTGTACAAATAAGGTACAAGTCAACTTTTATAATTATGTACTGTACTGTAATTGAGAGTTACAAGTGTAATCATGTTAGCCCTACTGAGTACATGCAGGTTCTTCTAAATCATAATATGTAAGTAGTCTTACATACTGTATTGTAATTACATTACTGCTTGTACTGTTTAAACACTTTGCTCGATTAAAGGGCATATATTTTAGGCCTAAATGGCATTTTATTGGTTATTTTCAAAAATCCGAACAAATTGATAATCCGAACCCCCCTCGGTCCCAATTAGTTCGGATTTTCGACGCTCTACTGTATTTTTGATTTAGAGCGGCAATACAAATACAAATTGTGTACATGATTAACTTACGGTATATTTGGCACTTCCATAATAAAGTGATTGATGTATACTATATGTACGTGGTATAATATATATGTGTATATTTATAGATGTGTGTGATATTATTTCAATGAAATGTTTGAAATATGTTAAATGAATATTATAAACCATATGGGTTTTCAAGTGTTTTATTTTAAGTGCACAGTGTACGAGATACTTGGGAAAACGAAAGGAATTTGTGATCGGCAATTTGTGTTTCTTATTTCCTCGTGAAAAATAAGTCTTCTCCGGTTTGACCTACTATATTTGGTAGCATATGGCTGTATTTGCAATTGAGCTGAATTTAGTAAGCTTAGTTGAGAATACAGTGTTGCCAAGTAGTGCGTCTTCTTTTATTGTTTGTATGCGTAATGAGCTTAGGAATTCACAAACGTTGCGTTTTGTGTGTATGTGTTACGGGTTTATGTACACACGGTAAATGAATTGGCATCGGGTGATGGACTTTCATATTAATTTAACTTTGGAGTAAGTTGAATGGCTTTGTTTTTGTTTTTACGGGTATTTGGGATATCAGAATGCAAATGCTAGACGAAAGACAGTTCAGATGACAGGCAAGTGGAGATGCCGCATCGATAATATTTGTGACGCCTCGATAATAGTTTTGATAAAATTTTTATGGTGGATATCGAGTGATATGTTTCTGTACGGGCCAAGCTCAGGAATTTGCGAGCGTTGCAGTTTTGAGCTGTAAGTGTTACAGCAAGTTACATAGCGAGTCGGAATTGACTCATTTTGCTGCGTCAGGGAATAGACTCTTGTCAGTTTATAAAGGTTCAAGGTGTGTAACTTTTGCAGACATTAAGGCGTTTTAGTCGACGGAGATTTGCTAGATGAAGCAAGCGCTTAACGAACCGGGGTATGCTGATGCGGCAGTATGGCGTTGTTTCAAGGTTTATGTTGTTGACCATTGTAGGTTGTATTATGCATGTTTTGCTGATGAGCGAATTCGGCAGTTTTTGGCAAGGCCAAGTTCATTTATGCTGTAATGAGAGCAGAATATACTTACGGTACTGTTTATGTTTATTCATGCGTTTTGGAGTTTGTGAGATTATGGGTTTATGTTTATTGAATCTCACATGAGTTGAGTTTATGGAGTTTATGAGCTATGAGTTTAATAAAATGTTTTTGTAGATTTGTTTATGGTATAATGTATGATTTAGTTTTTTAAGATGAGTTATGTGTGATTATAAGACAGAGTGCACTACGGTAAGGCTATAGAATTTGGGGGTCTTTTTGCAAATATAAGGGGTGGTTTGCTGGGTCTAATGTGATAGACTTGAATATGGCATTTTGCTCAGTATAAGACTGCGGCGGTCTATGTTGGGTGTGTTGTATGTGTACCACCGTTAATTGTGACATTGAGTTTGTTTAGCGGCAGTCTGCGTCCATACGGAGGCCGGATCACCGGATATGCGATGAGCCATGGAGAGGATGCAGCAGCAGTGGCAGCCACAGGGCCGGGAGCAGATCTTCTGTGACTATTTTTCTGGGACCTCTTACCATGAATGTTGCGGCTCAGCAGATAACAGTGTGTGGAAGTGCTCACGGATCTTGGGATGTATTGGATGCCTCGTCAGCGGATAGCGGGTCACTATCAGAAGAGTGCGCCGGATTCCCCCTACCCAAACTTTATGTTTCCCCATCCCCGTTTTTAGAAAATATTGGACAATGTTAGAATTAAGTATATGATTACATTATTGGGTTATTGGACGTTTTTAGGAATTGTATTTTGTATTTTGGGTTTTGTAAATTTTGTTGTGAATGTTTTTTATTGAGTTGTATGTAAATGTATGTGTGATGTACCTGTTACGGACTACCCTCAGATGTAGGGCAAATGTCGAGGATGACATTTTTTGGGGCTCCGGTACTGTTATGTTTTGCAGAGTATAGCGAAAATATGTTTTAGCATATTTGTTATTAGAATTAGTGTCTTGGATGTTAAGGTATTAACAATTAAGACGGACAAGGAAGTACGGTATAAACATGGAAATTGTAGCAAGGTCGCGGGAGAGTTCGTTAAACGTGGAACATGGAACTCGCTTTGCTTTGGTTTGTTTTAAGATTACAACAAGGAAGCTAGACGGGTTATAAAGTATAATCCGAATCTAGAATCTAGGCCAGAGGATTGTGGTCGATGGGCCAGAGTGGAGTGGTCGGGTGACCAGTGAGGGGCTGCGAGTTAGGCCAGTCTGTTATTAGTGAGTTAGGCCGGAAAAGTTGGGCCGGTTCGTCGTGCAAAGTGCGGCCTGGAAATCGAGACTTGGAATTCAGCTCGAGGTTTGGACCATCAAGATCTCAAGTGAAAGAGACACCAGGGAAGACAACACACAGAGTGAGCAAACCAAAGTATTTCAGTCTATAGTTAGAGTCACGTTATATTCAGAGTTTTGGGGTTATTCAGATAAAAGTAACACGCTTTAGTTGCCAATACCGTAATCCAGTCTGTCTTATAAAGGTCAATACCTAGTATAAGAGATGTATTTAGCATAGGTGTAGCTAATGTATCAAATCGTATGTATTTCTATTATTGTATTTTATGAGTAAATAGAGAGAAATAAGCATTACCACTCAACCACACTGGATGCATTATTGTTATTGAACTGTTCCTAGACGAATTAGAGTTTGAACCCGCGAATAAAAGTAGAAATCCTAACCCTATCAGTATCTGTTGGAATAAAAGTCCTTCCTGGTTTTTTCCCTCTTTTATTTACTTTCCGAGCAGCTGCTTTTGGATATGGTTGCACTTTTTCTGGAGTTATGATTCTTCTGTCAAGTAAGATTGTTTCTGCTACTAAATCACGATTAGGAGAAAAATTGTTAGAACTTGATGGTTTATCCACTCCAGCACAGATACCACTAACATTTTCACTGTGAAGCGGAAAAGGAATCGTTTCTGGTAAATTATTATGTGAGCTTGTTGAAGGTTGTGGGTCTGAAAAAGAAACATTTGGACAGCTAGCTGAAAGAGCAGCTCCATTCTCTGGTATGGGGCGGTCGGTCACTGCTGAACATAAGAAGTCGTCATCTGTAAAGACATTCCTATCTAGAGGACATATACCGGGGGATTTGAATCCACTAACGATGTTTTTGTTTGAGAAAGCTCGAGGAAACACCTTGCCAACCACTTCTGCGACGGAGTAAGTGTCGAATGTTTTCCCTGGGTTGTTCAAATGCCAATCGTCAACAGCTTGGTTATAAAAGGTTTTTAATGGTCCATAACACGGTGAGGTCCAATGGCTGGAGCTTATGAGAGCAGTGGGGAGGGAACGTGACCATGACTATTCCAGCATTAGAAGCTCGATCAAGGGCTTTAATGGACAAATGTGATTCATGGTTATCCATAAGCAAGATCACTCGTTCTTCCATTGAACACTTAACGTGGTCAATAAAATGATCTAAAAAAACTAAAAACATTTCTTCATTGGACCATCCCGTAGGCGTAGCTGCACCAATTGTTCCTGGAGGTGCTCCAAAAATCATTCGGTCTTTGAAGTAGACTCGGGGGAAAATCATCATTGGAGGAGGGTGATTTCCGATTGCGTTAATAGCGACTATTTCCAAATAATTTAAGTAGATAATTTATATAGTAAATTACCGGAAGTAAATAATTAAAGTAATTAATGTACCTCTCTCTGCAGAAGTACAGCCTCCGACCTGTTTAACTCCCTTAGCAGCAACAATGGGTCCTGGTGTTTGCACTGTTGTCAGGCCTGTCTCGTCCAGGTTCCAAATTCGTTGAGCCGGGATAGGACCAAAGCGTTTTTGAACATCAACGAGATTGTCAAAAAAATTATTCACGTTATGTTTATTAAAACTTGTCGATCTTGATAGGCTGGTTGGTTCTGGTTTTCGAATAGATAAGGTATCACTATGCCTTTTTAAAAATAGCCGCATCCATTGTTCACCAGCGATTTTCTCCACTTCCCAATTGTTAGGGACCTTTTTATTGTTTGCAATGGCGAACTTGTAAGCTAAAAGTCTCACACCCTTTTTAGAGAGGCCATACTTCATGTATGCTATATTTTTTATATAGTTTACCAGCATAGACTCTTCTTGTTCAGTAAACACACGATTAACGTCATAGTTTGAGGAGTATTTAAAATTATTTTGGTCAGATTCCTTAAACTTTGCTAGATTTCTAGAAAGAGTTGCCAACTTAACATTATAAACTCTACAGGCCTCACGGATCAATATTTTTGTATCGTCATTAGCAGTAACTGCTTTAATAGCTTGAAGCATATTTTGTGGATCTATTGTTGTCCTCTTTGCACCAGATTTACTTCGTGGCATTTTGATCTGAAACCAAAAAATGAACAAAATGTAACATAATGTACCTTGGAACATGTTCCAAGGTACAAGATGTAGTTGTGTTCCGTGGTACATGAGGTAGCCATTTTGATTAAATTTACATTTCTAACTTAAAGGTTAGGTGTATAGAAGCTATGAGATATAGGTTTTTACTCACGAAAATGTACAGAGTGAAGTGGCACAGGTTGTAATAAAATAAGAAATTCGTGTTAATTAATAATAATAAAACACCCAAAGCTAAAATATTTACTTTTTACTCGCTAAAACTTTTCTTTGTCACAAAAATCACAAAACACACCCGATTTCGCTCAAACTCAAACTGGACTGCACTCTACTGAAGGACTATCAAAGAGCTTACTCAGTTTACTGCTAGGTAGCAGCACTGACACAAAACAACATGTGTTCCAAGGTACACTGTTCTCAAGGTACAACACTCTCTCCTACTGTTTTTCTTTCCTTTATTGAGAGACATTTTACACACGTTTTCCTTTTTTCCATTCTATCTGAAATCACCTGTCCAGGCTGCAATGGCTGATCATCTTTGAGCAGTTTCTTGATCGAGTCTTTTAGATTTCGAGGTAGGTTTGGAATTGAAAGTCTCCTTCTTAGATGAGGCTCAACTAGAGCAAGGCCAAGTTCTTTGGTAAACTCAAATCTCGTCTAGTTTGGCGTTCCTCTGTAGCACATATACAGAATATAGGAGTTAATGCTTGCTATGCTAAGAAGCCTGTAAAAGATGGCTACAGGCCAGTGCCTAGTTCTTCTGTTTAAGGCATACACTGCACATTTCATATCTAAAATATCGACACATTTTGTGGAATTGTAAAAGCAAACAATTTCAGGTTTTTTTTTCTCTTTGTTAATTGCCTTGTCATGGTGCATCGTAGAAATCAGAACTACCGCTCTGTTTTTTATTGGTACAAATGATACCAAGGTCCGGTTGCTGTTAAACCCAAAACGAGATGAGCCAGCAGAGCGATCACGATCTGCTAGAAATTCATTTGGAATAACTTTTTTGTCTTTACGCATGGTTCCAACGTATGTAAGACCCATTTTCTCTAATGTATCTGCAACCTCCATTCCAACCTGGAAAACCAGTTGTCCGCTGTGACATTTCGATTAGTTTTTTGAATAGGTTTGCAAAGTCTTACAACTGCTTGTGTTGGTTTGCTTAGTTCTTGTTGTTCATTGGGTGACAAATTACTTCCATCACTGTCTTTGTTTGCCTGTATAAATATATGCATTAAATAGAAAAGATGTTTTTGCATCAGCGAGGCACATGATTTTTATGCCATATGAAAAATATGGAAAATGGCATCCTATACACACGATTTGATACTAATCTGACAGTAAATTTCTAAGCAAAATACAAATGATTTTCTTATGTTCTTTCGTATTATATTTATTTTCCCTTACATTTATATAATAAATCATATCCTTCCTGTTTATAATTTTCAATTGCTGTACAATGGCGCTGTAAATAAAATAATTTACTGCCTTCTAATAAAATAAAATAAACTGTAAGCCTAATTGTTGAAAAACTCTAACTGCCGGCCAAGAAAATAAAATAAACTATCACTTGTGAATTTGTTATTGATATTTTTTTTTTCATCATACCAACGCAATAAACCATTGTTTTCAGTACTATCAGCTGTGGTTGAAACCAATCGATTCCCGATAGGCCAGGTAAAACTGTAAAAAGGACTAGGCCGGGAAAGAAGGTTCCACGATTTGTCACCACAAGCGCTGCTATTCTACTTACCGTATTCCATTATATAGTTTTTAAACAGCTGACTGACAGCTAGAAACAGAAACAAATTGAACAATAACAAACCTTTGATGTTGTAAGTTCATTAGCCTATAGGCTATTGTAAAAGTGTAAACGTATTTATAATGGCTGATTCAAATATTAATATTCCTGAATAAATATTGGAAAGAGCACCTGACTCTCAAACGGATACCCAAAATGTGTATAACAGTTTTTGTTATTCTGAAAACGTCCAGGTTTTACAAAAGAAACTTCCAAATTAGGGGATTAACATATCGAATAACCAAAACTGTACCCATCAACATTTCTTTCAATTTGTAAAATTACCTACTGCTCTTAACTTAATAAATATTTGATTGTTTGAACAAGTTACTTTTGTTTGTAGGCCTACTTAATAGCAGGAAACAGTTGAAATATATCAACAAATAACAAGTCAAGAGGGGGTGTAGGACAAAGTTTATTTTTAGCCACCCTGTATATTTATTTAATAAAAGGTGGTATGATGAAAACTACTGTTCATAACACGTCCGAAAGTGCTATATCCGGTGCTTGATCGAATTCTTAAGTACTCGGCTTCTTCGCCTCGTATTCGAAACTCAATCGTGGACCGGTAACGACCACTTTCCGGACTTGTGACGAAATATACTATTCCATTATTTTTGAAAGTTTAACATTCAGGCCGTTAGTCTCCTACAGAGTTAAGAAATTTTGTAACAGACCTTCCGCAGTAGTGGACTGTATAGTTATCAATCCTAACAGTTTTTTTTCACTTCATTTTCATTGACATACCTCAAGACGATTGCACATCCTGATACGTCTATGGTTGTGTATCCATGAGAACAGAAAAGATAACAGCTTGCTTTATTTCCTTCACTAGGTCAGTTACCATAATTTCTTTGATAATTGAAATAATATTTGTCACTGTAGTTTTACTTAGAAATGTTGTTTGTCTCCCTCTTCTACCTCTTTATCTTTTGTTCCGTCTTTTTTCTAAAGCAGCAGTACTTGTACTGATAACAGTTTTAACATGTTTTCCTAAAGAATCATCATAGTTTGAAAGTAAAAGAAAAATTTCCATGATTTTTAAGATAGATTTTGGTAAGGCTATAACCTTCTTCGTGCCTTTTACCTCTCAAAGCAAGGCCCTGTTGACCAATCAACTTAATTACGGCAATGACTCCATGAAAAACCTTTCTTCTTTCTGCCTTTTCTTGTTTTCGTTTATCCAACTGTTTTTCAAACAACAAAAAATCTATAGACTTGCATTCGGAGGATGCTGGGTGATGACTCCCAAACCATTAATATGGTGTTGGCATTTCTCCATAGGTTGAATGTAATTGGAAACATTTGAAACAACATACATTTACGTAACTTAAATACCATGTTTAGATTTATTACTTGTTATTTTAATTAGAGTTTTATTCATTGTTATGTGTAATTATTGTTGTTATCGTTGTTATTTTATCGAGTATTGTCTGTAGTGTGTGTAAATTAAAAGTTTAATTTTATAGCTGTGTGTGATCGTATGAGCATTATGCGAATGCTCTTTGTTACCAGGCAATGATAACCACCTAGGTTTTTCGTCTTTGAAAAAAAAGAAAAGAAAAGAAATAAATTATAAATTGCAGAAGCAGTTAGTTTTGAAGCAGGAATTCTTTTAAATGCTATTTCCAAATTATCAAAGAACTCACCTACACTATGTTTATTAAACGCAGTAGCCCTAGCAAGGCTTGTTCCTTCAGGCTTGCGAATTGTAATGTCAGGGTATCTTTTTCAAAAACCGTACAACCAATCTTCCTCAGCTTTTTTGTCTTTTGAAAGTACAGTAATGTAAGATCCCATACCTTTTGCTGAAGCTTGTGTAGGTATTAAATCTTTTATTTTTGCCTTCCGAACTCTGTCTTCCAAAGTAAGTACTTCAAGGGATATTGAACGCTTTGATGCCTTCTTGTAACCCATTCTTCTAAACATTACTTCAATAATTGCCAGCTCCATGCTTTGTTGACTCCATGACTGGCGGTCGGTTTTTCTCTTGTATGTCCTAGGCATCTTGAGTCCTAAAACAAATAAATACATTCTATTAAACCGATATACATTTTATAATAACCCATCGTAAGAGTAAAAAAAGATTTTAAAGTTGTGGTAGATATTTTTTTAACGTTCAAACGAAACATTTAATATCAGCATTCTTACCATCTACTTTAGAGAAATTCGGTAATTAAGGTAAATTTCATAGTAAAAATAATTATATCCCTAAAACATATCAATAGTTTAGGGTTATAAATGTTTTTATTATGAAATGTATGAATATAATTAAGTAAAAGTAACAGTGTCTATATTTTAAGAATCGGGTAGCACCGGGTACTAGCCGATCTTGCCATCTTCCCGGGTACTACCCGGTTTTATCCTACACGTACAGTCTTTATAAAACATGGCGTATTAAAATTATGGAAATCGCTAAAGACAATTATTTTGAATGAGAATGAAGGTAATTAAATGCTGTACAAAGATAATTACATACCTTTACTCTTGTAGAAACAGGAACGCAGTACTGCGAGTCTAGTTTTCTTGAAAAATCTTAAGCAAAAATCACTAAAACACGAATTATTTCACAACATCAAAAATCTGTTTGGGTTATCAGACTTAGCATTGACACATTATAAATATATTTGCTCAAGAGGCCATGCCATTTACTATTGGCATATCACAGGATTCTCCGTTGAATGACCCATTTACAATGGATGAATTGGAATCTGCCTTATTTTCGGCTACGGATTCAGCTCCCGGACCCAATAATATCGTATATTCTATGATTGAACCCCTTCCAGAGTCGGGTAGAACAACTCTTCTCCAAATATACAATCGTATATGGGATGAGCATATCTTTCCTGATTCTTGGTTGGAGGCCATAGTAATTCCTCTATTAAAACCAGGGAAAGACAAAACTGATCCAAGTAGTTATCGTCCTATCTCTCTTACCAGCGTTCTATGTAAACTGGTGGAGAAGATGGTCAATCGGCGACTTGTATGGTACCTTGAAAGTAACCAACTGATCTGTAAAGAACAGTGTGGTTTCCGACAGGGAAGATCATCTATCGATCAGCTAATTTTGTTAGAGTCGGCCATTCAAAATGCCTTTCTTCTTCGTCAGACACTCGTTGTAGTGTTTTTCGATCTTGAAAAGGCATATGATACGGCTTGGAGAAGAGGAATTCTAAATACATTACAATCTTGGGGTATTGATGGGAGAATCCTAGCATTTATTAAAAATTTTCTGTCTAATCGATATTTTAGGGTGCGTCTTGGATCCACCTTATCAGATCGATTTTATTTAGAGAATGGTGTCCCTCAAGACAGCGTACTTAGCGTCACATTATTTGCAGTTGCTATTAATAGCATCACTGCTAATGTCCGATTGCTTGTCCACTGTTCTCTTTTTGTTGATGATTTTGCCATTTACGTGGCAACCAGAAACACGGCAACCGCAGAAAGAACACTGCAATTAACAATCAACAAATTACAAACATGTTCCAATCAGACAGGATTTAAGTTTTCCGCTGCTAAAACAAGATGCATTGCTTTTACTCGTCACAGACAACATTTCAGTCCCACTTTATACCTAAACGGACCTCAACTTCACTCCGATAACACAGTCACATTTCTAGGTCTTATATTCGACCGTAGACTCTCTTGGAACCCACTTGTGACAAATTTAAAATCACGCTGCATCAAGATCTTAGATATGTTACGGGTTTTAAGCGGTTCTCATTGGGGAGCCGATAGAACCTGCATGCTGCGTTTTTACCGAGCTCTTATTCGATCACGAATTGACTATGGGTCCATAGTTTATTCGTCAGCTAGGTTATCGGTTAAAAAGATCGATTCTGTTCATAACACAGCTCTCCGTCTAGCATCCGGAGCTTTTCGTTCTAGTCCCATTAGTAGTCTGCTTGTTGAAACGGTTGAGCCATCGCTCACGCGATGCAGACAACAGCTACAACTGCCATATATATGTAATTTGCGCTCCAAACCTTTGCACCCTTCATATCATATTGTATTTAACAACCCATTATTTGCACAGAACGATTTCCGTAAACAATCCACTGCTCCCTTTGGGATCAGAACCATCCGTATCCTCAATAATCTGTGGGTAGCACTACCTCCTATATATGAAAATACACCATGTTTTGTCGCTCCATGGTTAATTAAAAAGCCTCATGTTGATCTTTCACTGTCTAGATATCTAAAACAAACTACACCCGATGTTGTTTACTGTCAGGACTGACATATGTAAACTCTACACATCAAGTCAGATTATTTTCACTGATGGTTCTAAACTGGACAATGGAGTCGGATGTGCATTTCTTCTGTCAGGAAACAGCTTCACTTATGGATTACCATCTTGCTCTTCTGTATATATACAGCAGAACTTTTTGCAATACTCAAGGCACTCAATATTGTACTGGCAACACCGGTGCACCTTCTTATATGTTCAGATTCAAGAAATGCACTTGAAGCCATTCAAGATATGTACTCTCCTAACCCTTTGGTCAAAGATATTCTGTGCTCCATGCACAGACTTTGGCTACGGGGCGTGGGAGTGTCGTTTTGCTGGGTTCCGGGTCACGCCGGTATACATGGAAACACTAAAGCAGACCTAGCTGCTAAGGAAGCCACTTCCTTACAGCCTAGCGTGAGTAGAGTAATGTCGTCCGACTTTATGTCCTCTTTAAAACAAGCCCTGTTTAGACAGTGGGAAGAAGAGTGGGTAGCAGTACAAGGAAATAAACTCCGGCAACTTAAAGATACCGTTCGGCCATGGATATCCTCAAACCGCCAAAGCCGTCGAGAGGAAGTGGTCGTTTCTCGCCTACGCATTGGCCATTCTGGGTTAACCCACAGATTTCTGATGCGTCGGGGGGATCCGCCGCTTTGTCCTTACTGCTTAAACCTCCTTTCAATTAAACACCTACTTCTAGATTGTGAAAAGCTGAAACATGTTCGGAAGAGGTTATGTCTACCAAATTGCATTCAGAGGATGCTGGGTGATGACTCCCAAACCATTAATATGGTGTTAGCATTCCTCCATCGGTTGAATGTAATTGGAAACATTTGAAACAACATACATTTACGAAACTTAAATACCATGTTTAGATTTATTACTTGTTATTATAATTAGAGTTTTATTCATTGTTATGCTACAGAGCCCTTTACAACCCTGTGACAAGTTGTTAGTGTATAATTATTGTTGTTATCGTTATTATTTTATCGTGTATTGTCTGTGTGTGTGTAAATTAAAAGTTTAATTTAATACCTGTGTGTGATTGTATGAGCATTATATGAATGCGCTTCGTTATCCAGGCAATGATAACCACCTAGGTTTTTCGCCTTTAAAAACCAAAAAAAAAATATATAAATATATTTTGACGTTTTTACTAAAGTAGCAGTGCTTTGCAGCAACTTTATTCTCAGATAAAATTGTAGATTCAGTGAATCAAGGCAATAACTCTTTTTAGCATCCTTATAATCAGCCACCGTACAGTATTCAAAGTAATCCAGTTATGTTTCTTGTAGCAAAATCATATAACTTTTGTGGAGTCAAGATTTAGTCTTCATAAGGTCTTTGTAAGCTTGCTTTATTAACAGCCTTTTAACATTTCAATCCAAACCATCAGAGGCGCTCTTGCCATATGATGTGGCAAAGAACTGCCACTCTATTCAACTCCAAAATCAGATTTATGAATACATAGTTTTTGAAAATTTTTTCTGTTTTTATATTGAGCTGCATGAGTTATTTTTTTTAGCTCATATGGCAAAGTTTCTTTTAGGATTGAAATAACTCTTTTTGAAATACATAGAAGGCAATTTTATTGTATTGTGTTCTAAACAGTCAGATATAAAAATATACTGCAAGTGTTTGATTTGTTCATTCCACTTATAATAAACAATAAAAGGGTGCACAGTCACTTGACAACTTGTCCAATGATAAGACTGAACCGCATCTTGCAGTATAAAAGAATAATTCTCAGTAAAATCGCAGTTAATTATTACTTGCTACTCTATCAAGTACTCCTTCAGTTCATTGTAACATACCTTTTGTTGGTTGGCTATGAAAGAATGAGTTTTTAATTTTAAAAGTGTTTCTAAAAAGTCTTCAGCAAAATCATCTCTGTTTTTTATTAAGGTTTCCATTGAACACCTATCTATGTTACTCACTGCTTGTATGTGATTTCACCAATAATTTCATCTTTTAGTTTTTGAATCAGTAGTTCTTTCAGTTGGTTTAAGCCTTAGTACTCTTAACAATGGTTCAAATAACACTGAGGTGGCATGCCTACTGTGTACATTTTTTTACAATACTGTGGTAAGTTTATTTTTTTTAACCATAATTATTAATAATAATAGAAATATGCTCAATTTGGACTGCATTACATTTAACCTAGTAGGGTAAACTATTCATGGTTTGTAGTAAATTCAATTTGAAAATAATGCATCTACCAATATAAAAAAGTTTGCAGCAAGTTTTTAATTTACAGTCGCTGTTGTAAACTATGGCAACAAGTGCAAAGACTTTCCCTAAATTTGCTTGGACAGGCATACAACATATTTTTTTTCACAAGAACCCATTGTCATCCCATTCTAAAATTTTGCATACATGTACTCAAGTAGAGTCTACAAAACATATATTTTCCCCAGAAAAATCAAAGGGGACGTATTTTGGATATTCCAAAAACCGTTTTTTGGTATTTAAAAAAAACTTGTTTGAAAGTAGCCTACCCATGTTGTATATCAAATAAAAGCCCATAAAAACTGAAGAGAATGAGACCAAGATGAGCTCTCTAGGTCAAATACTTTTTGAATCTTTAAAAGTCAAAAACTCGTAAATCAAAAGTCAAAAAAATTTAATATTTTTGTTACTTTTGATGGGTACTATAAGTGTACCAAAAATTAGAAAAATCTAAGTTGTCAAGGTTCAAAATGATTTAAATATTGGTTGATTTGACTTGGAATGATCCGATTATCTGTTTATAACAGTAATTAGCATGGCAGCATTCAATTTTAAATAATATCTAACATACATGAGGGAATAAAAACTTAAAACATTAAAAAAATATAAAACTCATTGTCTTGTATCCAAGTCACTGGTTATAATGAATAAAATTTATTATGTCCGTCTATGTGACTTTTATTATAAATTTTATTCATTAAAAAAATACTTACTTTGCCACAACAGAAATCAACTTATGTCAACTGCTCTCTCCCCCCCCGCACGGGGGGGGGGGGGTGCAGACTAGCTGCACCTACTAAGGGGGGTTTGGTGTCCTTCGCGGTACCCGAGTCAAACAACGCCCAACACATTCAACACATACAATACATCCATCCAATTACATACACACATACATCAAACAATACATACATTCATATTCTCACCTTCTTTTAGGATTTTGACTGTGCAGAGCCATTGCATGTTGGGAGTGCTTATCTTGCCAGAGTCTTGACAACCTCTGCTTTGGTAAGGCTGATGTGAGCTTGCTCTGCCGAGACGTATGCGTGGTTTCTGTTCTGGGGCCAGCCACTTCGGTTCTTGGTCAGGAAGTGTTCGCAGTGTTGAAGAAAGTTGGATTCTTCCTCACAGTAGTTTCGGGTTCCAGACTGATGTCCATCCAGACTGGCAAAAGAGTGCTCGGGATGCTCACGGAACTGGGGGTTCGGAAGTGATCGCAATGTGATCTGATGGGCACGCCCTTACCGAGTTCGCCCGATTCCGCCTAACACGATGCGCTGGACAAAAACACCCATGGTAAACAAAACCGTCAAAGATTTAGGAACAAAGAGACTTCATTCAGATTCGTCTGATGAGTCTGTAAACAAAGAACTGTTTTAAAAGACAAAGGAGAGGGCTGCTCAACAACCATCTGAGTTGCCAGCTCCCAAATTTTTAGTTTTTTCGAATTCGGAAAAGGATTCTGATTTATCAAAGGTATCACCCTTTGTAATCAACAAAGCAATTACTGGAACAGCGGGCCCTGTACTTTCCATTAGGAAATTACAGAATAGCACCATTTTAATGGAAACTAACAGCGAGAAACAAAGTTTGTCTGTGTTAAAGATGACTTCTTTCTATCACAAAGTCAAGGTATCTGTGGAACCTCACAGTTCCTTGAATTATTCAAGAGGTGTCATCACCTTTAGAGACTTGATCCCCATTAGTTTGATGGAATTAAAAAGCGAATTAGCTAGCCAGTCGATCGTTGATGTCACTCACATAATGCGCAATAAAAATGGAGAGAAAAAAGCCACTGCTTCTTTGATTCTTACATTTGACACACCCACACTGCCAGAGCATATCTATGCCGGTTTTTACCGTCTTTCTGTCAGACCTTACATCCCAAACCCTTGACGTTGTTTTAAGTGTCAAGGGTTTGGACACGTGAGTTCTACATGCACAAAGCAAGAAACATGCGGTCAATGCGGCAAAAAAGGTCATAATAGTGAGGGCTGCAATGATGACGCCAATTGTCCCAACTGTGGCGGCTATCATCCTGCACGGTCCTTTAACTGTGAAAAGTTTAAAGAAGAAAAAGCAGTCCTTACTATTATGGCTAAGGAAAAAATATCATTTAACGCCGCCAAAAAATTATATAAAACCTCTAGGCCTACTCTGGAAGGCAAATCATTTGCTACAGTGGCTTCAAACAAGAGCAGCACTCTATGCGCAAGTTGTGGAGAATTGGCTAAGAGTGTCAAAATCTTAACTGACCAAGTTGCTCTATTCTCAAAAGTGTCTCCTTCCGCTTCTGCTTTAGATGATTCAAATTCCGTTCTTCCGTCCTCTAGTTTCTCAGTATCACAAGCAGAAATAGAACCATCTATCCCTGCTCTTGATCTGGGAATAAAGACGCAGGAGAAAAACATTATAAAAAAGAAAATTACTCCAGTATCTGGGGTAAAGCAATTTTTAAAGAAATTATATACATGTCCTTCTGTAATAACAGGAAGAAGTTCTGGACCCGTTCCAGGAAAGAAACCAGTTGCTATCAAAAGCAAAATGGCCAATGTTAAAAGTAGTAAAAAAGAGAAAAAAGGAGGTTCCACTACAAATCCTTCTAAACACCCGGATCCTTGCCCTTCTGCACCCTCAACATCTTCCAAGACACGTGAGGGTAATATGGAAGTGGACAAGGACACACAACCTAACAATCATTCTGTCACTACAGGACAGGAAAATGAAAAGGTTGAAAAGGGACCATGTCCCTTCTAATATTTATTTATTTAATTTAAATGAATATCTATATTTATTTCAATTTATAATGTGAACTGCTGAAATACATTTATTCATTAATTATCTATGTCCACGATCCCAAATATGAATGTGGTTCAGTGGAATTTAAATGGTGTTAGAAGTCACATGGAAGATCTGAAAGTTCTTGTGCGAGACACGTCTCCTCTATTCGTTTGTCTCCAGGAGACACATCTCCATAATACGCATTCGTTACATTTAAGAGGGTATTCCGTCTTCAGGTCAGATTTTGTTACAGATGAGAGAGCAAGAGGTGGTGTAGCCATTCTTGCTCATAACTCTGTTGATGGTGTTTCCGTAAATCTGGTTACACCATTACAAGCAGTAGCAATTCGAGTCGCTGTTCCCATAAAACTAACGATATGCAGCCTATATCTGCCACCAAGTTATACCGTCCAACCAAACGACTTGATAGTTTTAATATATCAATTACCTGCTCCGATTCTGTTGCTTGGTGATTTCAATGCACATCACTATTCGTGGGGATCCTCAACCTGCAGATCAAGGGGTATGCGCGTAGAGAGGATGCGATCCGATTTAGATTTGTTTTTACTTAATGACGGATCGTTAACACAATTATTGGCAGCTTTGACAGGTGGTTGGACGGTCGTAGACTTGTCATTTTGTAGTCCTTCGCTAGCTACAAGATTTGAGTGGACAGTGATGTCAGAATTGTATGGCAGCGACCATGCCCCTATAAAAATTTTCTTTAACGACTCCTCTTATCTGAACAACCGAACACCTCGATGGATATTAAACAAAGCCTTATGGAATGATTTTACAAATCAATTTGCATTACCAGAATATAATCAACATATTTCTATAAATGAAACAGTTGATATGTTTACAGATTCCATTATTTTAGCAGCAGAAAATAACATTCCAAAAACTTCAACACAACCAAAACGTCCACCAGTTCCTTGGTGGAACGACAAATGTAAAGAAGCTCTGCGCTTACGAAGAAAAGCTTTAAGGACTTTTAATCGAATACCGACAGGAGAAAATCTGGAAAATTATAAAATCTTGCGTGCCAAAGCTCGCAGAGTATTCAGGCAGAGCAGGAAAGATTCTTGGACCCATTATATCGTTACAATAACCAAAACGACTCCCACCTCAACAGTGTGGAAGAAGTTAGGTTCTGTGTGTGGCCATGTTTCCTCTGCTCCTTTGGTTGGACTGATGCAGCAGGATGGTATATTGACTATAGACAGCCATAAAATTGTAAGCATTATGGGCTCATCCTTTTCTAGGTTCTCTTCAACAGCTGGGTATAATGATGATTTTTATACGTATAAAACCGCTCAAGAGGCCATGCCATTCACTATCGGCATATCGCAGGATCTGCCTTATTGTCGGCTACGGATTCAGCTCCTGGACCCGATAATATCGTATATTCTATGATTAAACACATTCCAGAGTCGGGTAGGGCAGCTCTTCTCCAAATATACAATCGTATATGGAATGAGCATATCTTTCCTAATTCTTGGTTGGAGGCCATAGTAATTCCTTTATTAAAACCAGGTAAAGACAAAACTGATCCAAGTAGTTATCGTCCTATTTCTCTCACCAGCGTTCTATGTAAACTGGTGGAGAAGATGGTCAATCGGCGACTTGTATGGTACCTTGAAAGTAACCAACTGATCTGTAAAGAATAGTGTGGTTTCCGACATGGAAGATCATCTATCGATCAGCTGGTTTTGTTAGAGTCGGCCATTCAAAATGCCTTTCTTCTTCGGCAGACATTTGTTGCGGTGTTTTTCGATCTAGACATATGATACGGCATAAAGTATTTTTTGACAACTACTATACATCTGTTCAGCTACTAAACTATCTTCAGGACCGAGGTATATATTCTATTGGTACAGTACGCCAAAACAGAGTGCCCAATTCAAAGCTTCCTGGTAAAAAAGAAGCAGAGAAAATGAAACGAGGGGATTGTCTTCAATATAGTGCGTCTCTTGAGAAATGTTGTCTCTTTAATGTTATGTGGAAAGATAATAGAGTAGTCACAACTCTGTCTACGTATGCTGGTAAAGATCCTGTTACCCAGGTTCAGAGATACAACCGTAAAGAGAAGAAATACGAAGTGATCGATTGTCCATTTGTTATAAAAGAGTATAATAAGCATATGGGCGGTGTCGACCTCCTGGATAGTCTCATTGGAAGGTATAAGATTATTCAAAGAAGTAAAAAATGGTACATGAGGCTATTTTATCACTTAATTGATCTTAGTGTAATAAACAGTTGGCTTCTTTATAGAAAAGTTCAACAATTTAAGCCATCCGATCCAAGTAGCCGTCAACATCAACTGTATGAATTTAGAATTGAAGTAGCAGAAGGATTATGTAGGATTGGAAGAAATGCTACACCTAAAAGAGGTAGACCAAGTAGTGCAGATGTGGAGATTGGAAAGAAGAAAATGAGAGCGACCAAAATACCATGCAGAGTTGTTCGTATGGATGGAACGGATCACTGGCCAACGGTCATGGAAAAAAAACAACGCTGCAAAATGCCAGAGTGTAAAAGTTTTTCGGTAATGATGTGTGAAAAGTGTAAGACTTGTTTATGTTTAAAAAAAGATAAAAACTGCTTCAAAGATTTTCATTTGTAAAACTAAAAATTTGAACTTATAATAACTTTTAAAGAAATAATAAATGTTTTAAAAAACTTTTAAACATGTTTTTCTTTGTTTAAAAATAGCATAACGTATTTTTTTTTTACAAGTGGAAGAAAATAATTGTAACATTCACAGTATAATATTCATCTTGGCATTGATAAAATCTCAATTTATTTTGATAACCACAAAACTAGTGTTTGTAAATAAATGAACTCAATGCATAATGTATAATTTTGGAACATTTTTTGGGGTGTTATTTTGGAGGATAATTTCATAAACAATATTTTTTAAAAATATTTTTCCCTTCATTATATTCTTTGACAGAGTGCATATACATTTTTTAGACTCAAATATAAAAATTCATGCAATGTAGGGTTAAAAGACACTTTTTTATAAAAAGGATTAGACACATAACACACACTCGCTGCCTTCATTGTTAAATAGTTACAAGCAAACTGACCAGAGATGCAATCACTGACAAACAGAGACAAGGCAAGGCTTGAAAGCAGACTTTCAGGCTTGTGACATGTTTGTTTTGAAAGCCTCAGGTATTATTAAGACTAAATCTAAACAAATGCACAGATGTCCGAAATCTATAGCCTACCACCAATGAGAATTATCATCCTTAAATCATTACTTATTGTCTTTCTTTCTATTTATTTGCCTTTTTAAGGAAAATAATAAAAATAAATTTAAAAAAAGTTGAAGTTTTACAATAAATTACAATATACAGGGTGATTCACTAAAGCGTAGCGGGCTATGCAGATTTAAATTCTATGTGTAAAAATAAGTCGAAAATGTAGTATAACATTTTTTAAATTTCCGCCATTTTGTATTAAAAAAAAAATTAATAACTAAAAAGCCCTTGGAGATATTTTTATGAAACTTGGTACCTATACACTTTAACTTTATAGTTATAAACATTTTCCAAAAATATCTTTGATCATATTCATCAAATTTCAAAATGCCGCCCATTTAAAATTTTTAAAGTCAAATTCCATGAAATCCAGCTACTAAAACAAAATATTACTATGCACTAATTTTGAAGCCCTTTTCATTTCAAATCGAATGACATTTTAATTGCAAAAATTGGTTAATAAATATCAAAATGACGGCCATTTAACAATTTCAAAGGAAAATTCCATTAAAAGTAGGGACTAAAAAAACTCCAAATTGTTCAATTTTAATTTATGTTTTATTACAAATTGAATGACACCTTAATTGTTAGCATGGGTTTACATCTATAATTAATGAGTTAACTATGTACAGTTTAACAGCAATTTAAAAAGAAAAAACTAAAACAGATTTTATAGTTATGGTTTTTTGAAGAGTCATCAAAACGTCTAGTGACTGAATATCACCATTAAAGGAGCTGCTCAATGTGTCCTCCGTTGACTGTCACGCACTGCTCCAGTCGTCGCCCAATCGGCTGCCTCACCTGTTCGAAAATCCCTGGCATCCCTCTTATCCTTTGGCACCCATCTTCAACCCGCTCTCTGAGCTGCTCAATGTTCTCTACAGGGGTTGAATACACCATCGATTTTAAGTGACCCCCCATACAAAAAATACAATCGGATTTAAATCCGGCGATCTCGCTGGCCACGTGATCGGGCTGCCACGACCCATCCACTCGTTTCTGAACTTTTCATTTAGATATGCCCTCACATCATTGCTGAAGTGGGAAGGTGCACCATCGTACATGAACCACATGCGACGCCTAATTCATAGAGGCACATCTTTCATGATTTCCCATAAGTCATGTTGTAGAAAATGCAAGTAGTTTAGTCCATTCAAATATCTCCAAGGGCTTTTGAGGTATTATTTTTTTTTTAAATACAAAATGGTGGATTACGGCTAAACTAAAAAGTAATTAATAGCCTCAGTAGATGAAATTGTAAACATGTAGGCCTATCTAGATTTATTATATCTTATTTATGTAGACTACCAGAAACACACCCTTTATATATTCTTAAGATATTTTATTGTTATTCAAGAAATAATTTATATCTGTAAATATTGTAATATTGCCATATTTTGTCGGTGTGTTTAGTGTACCTGTTGTTGGTCAAAATTTTGTATCTCATAAACCCATCGTTTCTCCACTTTGAAATTTGGCACACCTTGACCCAAAACATGTTAGAATAACATATAATTTTTAAATAAAAATCAAAAGGGGTGTTTTTTTTCTAAATTCAAAAAAGAAGTTTTAGTTTTTACAAAAAATATTTTATTTTAGAATATGGTCATGTTGTATATCAAAAGAAAGAGCATAAAAACTGAAAGAGATGACACCTTTTTCAGCTTTCCAGCTCCAGTAGTTTTTGAGAAATAGCCGTAAAACTACGTCTGAGTGGATATAACATAATGCATCATTTTGAGAAATGTAAATAAAAAAAATTACAACCATGGCTTTATATACATTTTTGGAAAGCTCTGTTATCATACTTTCACAAAATAACATAGGCAGCGCAGGAGGTATTGATGGACAAGCTTAAAATATATTCATAAAGAAAGGCACACAAATAATTCCAGGCCGTCCTTAAGCAAACTTGGTTGCCATCAAGTCATTAAATCGAAATATATCTGTCCCTAATAATTATATTTTAAATTTTAATTTAGGTCTAGATTGACAATTTGTGGTGTTTTAAATTGTAAAAAGTTAAGTAAAATGAAACTTATCAAACTATTGACACCATGCTCCAGCTTAAATTAGAAAAAATTGCCTTTTTTTGTTCAACTGTTATAATACCAAGGAAAAAACTACATAATTAAGCTTTATTAGTACACTTACATACATGACAGAGAGAAAAAATTGTTAATAATTCTTATGCTGCTTTCAACAATTTAAATTATTACAAAATCTTTTTAGCTGACCACCCACTGCATCGGCTAACCTCTTACCGTGGCCAGGTTCTGTAAAGTTCCAGTGGAGACTTGATATCTGTAATTTTTTAGCAAAGTGTGTCAAAAGAAATAGATTAATTTTGTTTTTATATTGAGATGTAGGGCCATCACTTTGGATGTAAATTGTGTTGATTGGAAATTGCTTGATAGAAATTTTCTTGGTCGAACTGTTAACAAAAAAACACACACCTGTTTATATGCTCACTTGGGTTTTATATTCCCCAAAATGAGCACTTTGTACTTCTTTTGAGTACTTTGTTTTGTAATTTTAACTAAAGTCTATGACAATTACGGATTCATTTTCTGAGATCGGGTTTTTAAGTGATTTTAGTGATTGAAATTGGTGTCTCATGTTGTAAACTTGTTTGTTATACAGAGGTAATAGTGCGTTGAATTCCTGCTTCATATGCTGAACTGTGCATTGGATTTTTTGTTTAACTGTAACATTTGAAGTTTTGTCTCCTTTTTTCCAGCTACTGTCACTTTTATTGTTCTTCCATTGGAAGAAGTTGTCTCCTCATCTTTGTCATGAGAAAATGTAAGATGGATTTGTTTTCTTTGACACTGGTACCTGATTTGAAAGAGAGAAGGATTTTATTTTCTGGTTTTTGGTGCATAAGGCGTGAACTTTTGAAATTCCTACAACTGGTTCGCATTCATCAAAAATAGACTTGGTGTCTAGATCTTTGTTGATAAAATCAATGTTTTCACTGGTCAAATGAATGACTGATACTTCGGATTCTTGAGTAGCCACTCTGCAAAAATCGGCTGCGTTGAAAACTATCTTTCCTACTCAAAACTGCTTGGCGAACTTGTCGCTTTACAGATCCTCCAATGCCATCAACTGGGCCTTTGCCATGGCTCGTAGCAAAGTAGTTCCTCTGTATTTTAAGATCATGTTCATTTTCTAAATACTTTAAACTGGCAGCAATGTACTTGTTTTTGAACTGAGAGCTAGGTCCATCTGACCATATTCTCACTTCTTTTACTCCTGATGAAAGCTCCTGCAAACCTCTTGACACATATGCAACTACAGTGTTCTTTGTGTGGTCAGTGTTATCTGATACAACAACAATAGGGTATTGTTTGCAATTATAGCAAAGACTACATGTAAACAAACTGACTTGTGGTTGTTGCCAGTGGAAACTCTGCACCTCGTCTTGAGTAATGCAAGTGTAATTTTCTGAGAAGTCTACTTGCAGTAGAGCGATTTTCCTGTCTGAATCGTCCTTACACTCAAGAGTTGTAGTGCTATCAATTTGGCAACTCTTAGCTTGTTCTCTTTTAATGTAAACATGCTCCTTAAAAGTGCTTTCAATTGAAAGAGTGTAGTTGACAAGCTCTTCCAATGTTTCTTCTCTTACTACTTTCTGGAAGTACCCCTTCAACTTCAGTCCAAACAAACCATTTGGCAGGAACTGGACCATTCTCATTTAGCATTGTGTTCAACTCAGTTGTAAGTTTATCTTTGCAGTGGTTGCATTTGATTAACCAACAACATTTTGTGTTTGGGTTACACAAAAATGAATCCCAAAATGTATCCGTGTATTTAGGGACGTTTAAATGAATACCATGCAAGGCTTTAATAGCTTGAATAAAGTTTTCATGATATCTGCATAAACATACATTATGGGGTAGTTTGCTACTTACTTTTACGAAGCATGGGCACAGTTCACTAATAGGCCTACTCTTTCCTATTTTGACATCTTCAAACTCTGCTTGGAAGATTGCATGGGTTTCTCGAATACTTGAGTACAGGTGTGGAGTTAGCATCTTCACTTTTACACCATTTTCTTTTAGTGTAGTTACATCTTTTAAACCCGGAGCTTGTCTGCTTATGTCATCTCTTAAATAAAATTCTTTGACCAATTTTGCTGTCTGGGAACTCAAGGCAGCCGAAGATATTTTTTCTGAATTCAAGCTTTGAGGTGAATTTATTTCATTGCTGTACTTATCAAAAAATGTTCGAACAACTAACTGATCTTTTTCTTAGAGATTTTGGCAGACTACGTACAGCTCTCTTAGTGGCCTTTCCCAAGTGTAACGGGCCCCGCCTCGTTGGGTTCGGGCTCTCCTGTGTCTGAATCCTGAAGCGGCGTTTTCCCTGGTCGGGCTGTACCTTTCTGTCCTCGCACGGACGTACGGGCGTTGTCAGGATGGTGGATGGCGAGAAGGTTCGTTAAAGAAACGGTAAACTCATGATCGATTTCGAACGTTTATTAAACCATTTAGTACAGCGACTACTCTGTTGGTTCCCTAAAACTAAGTATTACGTCATGAGGCCAAAGCAAGCTCAATCCCCCATTTAATATTGAGTCTAATCGCGGACGCGTTCACTTCCAGACTACTGATGCATGATCCCGATGCGTTTCTCTAGCGTCCCCCTTCCTTAGTTAACTAGGAATCGTCTTCTCAGCAGTGTACCTTTAGCCAGCCTATACTATGTCCGCTGATAGTGGACCCTTTAATATTTAATATCTTTACTTATTACTTATGATTATTTATGAGTTGAGGGGTATCTGTCACATCACCCCCCGGCTTCACCAGAGTCGGCCCCTTCGACTCCTTTACTACTCCGACGTGCAGCTCTTTGATGTTTGGTTTATTATTTTTTTTCATCAATCTAAAGAAGTCTGCAATGATTTGCTCAAACCACCCTTGTATGCTTTTTTTTTCAAAAGGGCTGGTCGAGTCTTTGATGTTATTCAAGTTTTTTTTTTTTTTTCCTCATGGTCGGAAAGCTTCTCTGGTGAGCGGTGGGCAGGAAGACGTAATCCCCCCCCAACTCACAATGTCAAAAATGATTCTAACATAAAAACAAATAAACATTGGCTATTTTTATTACTAGAAAGAAAAATTAATTAAAAATCAAAGTCAAAACTGAGACACCCAACTCCTAGTCAATTCACGACGTTAATCATTTTTATTTCCTTTTTTTTTTCTTTTTTATTTCCTTTTTTTTTTAAATGCTTGCTTTGGTCTACTTGTAATTTGTTATATACTAAACATTAAGTTATTTCAAAAATTTATGTCACTAAGCCATTAGAAACTATTTTCTTAAAATCCAAAAATATGAAGTATAACTATTCAATTTAACAATGTTAAAAAAATTACAAATTCAATTTGTGAACATTTTAAACAATTATTATCGTTCATGGTAACCAACAGAGAGTACTTAATTCTAATAATACAAAGGTAATTTGCACATTACTTTAGTACAACTTCCAAAATAACATTGTTTATTGATATGACCAAATGTAGATATTAATTATTAAATTCAATCTTCGTTAGAAAAAAAATTTCTTTATATCCAGCTGCTCAATGCTAGCAGAGAGTAATTATGGAAAACATAAACTTTATGTAAATATTAAAATAGTAAACTTAATTCTAAAACTCCATATTCTTAAACACTATAACAAGTTTCACTAAAAATAAGATTTTTGTTTTAAAATTATTTCTTCCTATAAGTTTCACATATGGGATGGTTTGTTTGTTGTGGAGGGTAGAGGAAATGATATGGGACAGGAAAGCCAACGGAGCCCAAGCCGTTGCACTTCCTTCCTATATCAGGGTTTTGGAAACCCTTTTGCAGGAAGAGATAAACTGTGAGTTTATAGCAGTAGGAAGCCAGCGGAGACCAGGCCGCTGCACTTACTCTACTATATTTAAAGATTGAGGGATGTGAGAGATGGTGAGGAGAATAGAAATAAGATCTATGTTGATCTTATAAAGTTTAAATGATTATAATAATCGGACATATAGAATCGAGGATGTTGATTTTAAACGTTTCGCTAAGGACATTTCCGAAAACGCTGCATGAAAAAAATAAAAAAATAAGCGGACTCTACTATGTGCCAAGCATTACAAAGGGAATTTATCAATGCGGCGACCTGTAGACAGCTTATTCTGTTTGGAAAACTAATTATGTAAAACAGCATATCTTGTGCTTTTCCTTTTTTTTCTTAATTTACAACCCAAAATTTGTATCCCACAAAGTTCCCTTGAATTAATAGCAATTTATACTTTCCCCTTTTTGTCTTATTTGTTGAAAAGAAACTAAAAATAAAAATAAGCTATTCCAAAAGGTTTAAAGCTGTTACATTCCCCTCCATTGTCACAAAATAAAAAAATCATTGCTGCTATTTTTAATGGTTTATAAAAAAAATTCTTTAAAAATCAATAACTATTAAGTTATTATTATTATCATTATATCTTATTTTATTTGTAATAAAAGTTTAAATTAAAACTATAATTATGTAGAAAAAAAGTGTTTTGTATCAAAAATTATTATTTCTTGTTATAAATGAAAAGTTGTTCTAAAAAAAATATTTTAATGTTTGTATATCCAAAATTGTTCTTGATTTAACATCATTGAAAAAAATAAAAGAGTAAAAAAATCCTTGTTTAACATTTCAAACCCATCACCTCCTTATAAATTCAACTTAATTTATTAATCAATAGAAATATAGCTTATAGCTTAAAAGTGTACTTACAATTTGGTATAACATATAAAAATGTAAAACTTTGAACAGGCACTTCATTTTAATCATTTTTGTAAAATTGTACTCATGTGGTAGTTGTTTGTTAGATTGCGTTGGATTCTATCTCACAGCAGATGGAGATTCCAACAGCAGTTTGTAAGTCGCCCACATGGTAGCAAGAATGTGATTGTGTCTGTCTCTCATATATGTTCAGGATCGACTCCCTCTCTCCACACCTCATTATTTTACTATTAACAAAAACAGTTATTATGAGTAAAAGGCCATTTACATGACAACATATCATTTTTCTTTAAATTACAAATTATTAATGACTCATTCAATTCATCAAACTTTTTAGAAATTTCACAGATTTCATTGTTATCATTTAAACAATTTAATTGCATTTACATTTCTCAATTACTTTTATACATTTCCTAGAAAAAACACGACATCCTGTTAATTCTGAATCACTTGTGACAAATTCTTACATCAACAATTAATTCTATGAACCTTTTTATATTATGACTCAACTTAATTTATCTACGTTTGCTGAATAATATTGAAGCTACACGTTAGTCGGCACTTCTGACTTACTTTGAAAATGCAATATATAATTTATAATTTAAACTTAAAAAAATAATCTTGCTTTCTACCCCATGACGTTAATTACTAATATATTTTTAACAAATTTTATTATAACTCACTCCCTCTTTTGTGACCTTTCATCACACCGGTTCGCTTTCGATGCGTCACTGTGCCTTTTTCGACCTAACCTAATGAAGTTTATAAAGACTTCAAACTTGAAATCAACGAATAGCCTAGCCATTTAACGTATCTAGACCATTCGCCTACATCCTTCCTACCATTAAAAGTAGCTTCATATCGCATTTGTCAATAATTTTACTCAATTCCTTGATGTAAAATCCACATTTCATACAATTTCTGTATGTAACCTCTTATTCGCACATGTTTGAAATACATAATTATTTCGATGACGTTCTTTGACGTCTTCCGTCGTCGACTATATCTAAATAGTTATTTATTTAATCCGCATTACTTATTATTTCCACATAAACACAATAACCGAAATATTTCACATATATTTCCTCATTATTAATCTTATCATAATACATATTTATTCGTCGCACTTTTCTACATAACGTAGTACTCTCATAATTAATAAACTGTTCATATCTTAATGTTTTGATACATCTTAAACTGTTTAACACGTCGCACCATTACTGTATAATCTCACTTATTTATATAAGAATATTCGTCGATCACATGATTTACATTTTTCCCATTTATTACACATTTTTAACGAAGTAGCATTACTTTGATTTACGTGTGACAAATCACCACATCTTCGCATTATTCATTAATCATTTAAATTATATACAAACGATATTATATATCATAATATCATAATTATATATCATAATAAAATATTTATCGATATTCAAGTTCAAATATTAAGATTCACCTTAAACATTTATATTCATTCATTCATACCAATAGCGAAATAGAAAAAAAAAACATTACAAATTTATTTTATTTAAACTTATTGTCCGACTATACGTGAATTTAAATTACATTGTCTAGAAGTGTGAAAAAAATTTAAGGTGGATAGCGTAGAAATGTGGCAAAAGTGCCGGAAATTAAGAAGGGTAAGCTTCCCCTTTGTTGAAGACAATGTTCAAATTAGTGTATTTTCTTTCTAACAAATCCAAATAACATTCACACACTTAAACTACCAAGTTTATACACTTCTACAATTAATTATTTTTATATTATATTACTTTAACATTTTTTCATCCCATAAAGAAAAACAACATTATTTGTAGTTCTACAAATTGTCTAAACGTATCAATATTGAAATATCTCGTTTTCACTTTATAAATCATAAGTCCACTTAACTTTTTCAATTATAGTCTATTTTACAAAACTTCTTAAATTATTTATTTATTATACCTCTTAACTTTTTCAGTTTTACTCGTAAACCATTTTTCTATACTCGTTGAATAAATAACGTAACATTTTATTATCATTTCACTTAACTGACATTTTTTCCATTTTCAAGATTTTCCTCTAAGTGTATAAATAAATTATACTTTTTCCCATATTTATTGACCTCATTTTATTATTTTCCTTCATTATTTTGTTATGTTATACGTAATAGACAAAACATATTAATATTTAAAACTATATCTATTTGAACTCCAATATTTATTAACTTTTCTGAATTTCTTTGTTTATGCGTGTAAGTCAAATTTTTATGAATCACCCTTTTATAGAGCAAGAGCCCGTGACGATCAGGCGTTCTTTATGTCATAAACCCTGAAAGTTTCTGAGTGTATGTCCCTAATACAGGTAAAAACGATCCTCGACTATGAAGTTTGGATCACGGTGGCTTTGACACGTAACAGGTAGCAAAGGTGTATAAAATTGCACTTCAAATTCGTTAAAGTATAAAGCTCAGTTTTTACATATTTTATTTGGAATAATATTAGAAATCATGTTGTCTATTGTCAGACACTTAGTACGGTTGCAACCCCCTGTCAGACACCCTTAAATTATA
>JAGFPH010010517.1:15769-30305 GCA_018207615.1 Philaenus spumarius | reverse complement strand
TTTCCATTAGAAATTTCAAAGTTGACCGCCATATTGGAAAATGGCGTCCATTTAGAAATATTTTAACTACATTTTTTTTATTTCTCATAAAACAAGGAAAGGTCCCCCATTTAAAGTTTGCTGTAAAATTAATACTTTCTGAGATCCCAGTGGTAGACCAATTTAAAAAAATCACATAAAATATAAAATGTTTGAGAGGCTGTATCTCATAAACGGTTGGGTTTAGGAAACAATACAACAGAATAAAAATGTCTTAAATTTGTGTTTCATATCAAAATTAAACATAAAAAATAGGGGTTTCCATTTGAAAAAATTAAGTTGGCCGCTAGGCTATATTGGAAAAATGGCGGAGTTTTTGGAAATTTGAATATTGTATTTTTAATGCACGGGAAAAAGTAGGGAAGGTCCCAAAATTTAAAGTTTGTTGTAACTTTTATAGTTTTCGAGATCCCAGTGGTGGCCATCTTGAGTTGATCACCTGTATACATATGATTTTTAATGACACCCCAAAATGTGTTCTGAAGACTATGATCGGTGCTCATTTGATACTCCCGACCTTGGGTAGCTCGACTGCAATAGCTCATTTTTCCTATGAAAATTCGCTAATAATATACAAACAAAAAACTAACTAGATTCTAACGGGATCACTCGAGTGGTGAGGAAAAACTTATTTGAAGCAGTGACGCGGTTGCTTGCTGGTGAGAATAAGACTGATGGCGTGATAGGCAGATCTTCTCCTCCTCCCATACCCCCCCCCCAATGACTCAAAAAACAGCGCAGATGCTCTCATCCATTTTCAGATACGCCCATTGAAGAATACATGGCGCCGTATGAATATATTTCAATTATACCTTGTGCAAACTGGGAAGGCGGTCGGTCGTTTTCAACCATCCCACTCACACAAGCGCAGGGTTTATGACTGACCCTCATTAGGATCGGTGCGTCAACAATTGGGAATTGTACTCTATACAATAGTTTTTTTATATCGTATTTTAAAATTAACCTATATATTAGCATGATTGTGATTCTGAATTATTATGATTCAGTAATTAATTCTAAGCAAATGGATACCAAACACTGCGTGTTTACGACTATCCATTAAAATAACTTTAAAATTATCGGTTTATTAAGCGGACTTGGTTGCTATAATATTTATTTGAATGGTTTGTTGCATACATGCCGTGTTTGGTATCTATTTGCTCAGAAATATTTACTGGATCATAATAAATCAGAATCAGAATCACACTAATATACGTTTTCTTTAAAATACAATATAACAAAAACTAAGGTATTGAGAACATCTAAGGTAATGCACCGCAACTAATTAGGGTCGGTAGCCCGTGAGTTTGCGTGCGTGTGCGAAGTTAGTGGCAGGTAGGAACCTTTTCCAACCGCCTTCCCTATTTGCACAAACTATAGTTACAGAATTTAATAAAAATGAAGTTGATATTTTGCATATCAATGAAGTTTTTCTCACCATGGGAGTTACGGCGGGTTAGGTCACAGATTACGATGGATTGTTATTTCTACAATTGAAGTTAAACTAAAGTAGAGAAATGTATCTAGGTAAAGTGGTCGTTCAAGATATTTAAGTATTTAGAATGAATATCACAGACATGTCAAAATTAAAATAAAAGATCGCAATATTTTAGTTTGTGTGTAATTGTTGATTACATATTATGTGCTACTACGGAATGCAATAATAAATAGTAAAATATATTCAGACTTTCTTAACTAATTCTATTGTTTGTCTATTCAGTCATTCAAGACAAGAAAAGGTCTTCACAAGAATTATTATGAACAGGTGTTCAGCCAAACATTCTCAGAACAACAGAACTGCAATTACAAAACTGACAAAAGACATTAAAAAAATGTGTGCAGTAAAAAAATGTGTGCAGTGTTAGGCTTTCTGCCATTGCCATTAATAGTTGTTGGGATAGTTTGATAATTGCAGTCAGAAAAACTTCAGACAGGGAAATAGCCACTGAAACTTCATCTTGGTACTGAACTAATACATTACTTGATTGAACCTGCAACTTTGGCTGCAAAATATTTATATAACCTCCAATTATGGGCTGAAGTAAAATTAAATACATTTTAAGTAGGTGCTAGTAAATGCTATCATCTGCTAAACTTTATTCATAAAAATAAAGTAGACTATAATACAAGATTTATGATTATAAAAATTGGATTACCATGAGTGGATACTCCCCGAAGTTTTATTCAATTAAAGTTGGTTTGATAAATAAAATATCGGTAATTTTATTAAATAAATGAGTGATTTGTTTTATTGTAATCTGTCCAAGAGCCATTTACAATTACAACAAAAAAATTACATAAACTTGACACACATAGAAATAAAATTTAAAATCAGGATGGTTCTACATTCTTCTTTTACACATAGGTTGGCACTCCTGCCTTAATGTGGTATGAATGAATGCTTCATTTTAATCCAGAAAGATAGATGTGTTTTGCATTATTGGGACAGATACAATACAAAATACAATACAAATTCTAAAAAGTACAATAAAAAGAGATTTTTAATTATAAAACCTTTACATTTGAACTGAAACAGTTTTCTTAATATAAACATTAAACTTAAATTTGGACTTGGCCTGTAAAAACTATCGACTACTTCTAGATTTAATTACGATATCTTTGTGTAAAATATCTGGAAGAAATAATAACATCATCAATTTGACCACTTGTAGGCGGATTTAGGAGTAATCCTGGGAAATGCTGTCCAATATCATCCAGGAAACTTTGTAATTGCATATTTTCTTGAGAATTACACTTTTCAAGAGATAGTCTTGTTTCATCCACTACAATTTTCAGGAGATTAATTGGTTTATTTGTTGGGTATACGACAATGAACGTACACTGCAACAAAAATATTAACACTAAAGTAATTAATTATTGTACAAGAAATATACAACAATAGTATATTGCAGGAATGGTTCTTCCCTGTGGACAGAATATTTCCTGAAAAGTTTTGGAATTTAAGTAATGATTTTTTACGTATAAATTAACAAAACTACCGTGTTATGCTCAAAATTGCTGAAAATAAGGTAATAAATAACTTAAACTAATTATTACTATAACTAGTTGAAAAAAATCACTAATAAATTAATCTGGTTTTAGCTATTATAAAATTATTTTACCTTTTCTTATACTAAATATCTGTTTAGAGGCCTACTAGAAGTACTTTATTAGTTTCTAATACCGTGTAGAAATACTGCAAAGTCAAATGGATGTGTGTAGATAGTTCTAATGGATATTGAGAGATATGTTAAGAGTTTCTTTCATTTTTTTTTTTAATTTGTCAACAAATTAAAAGTTTACTAATTTTTAATACATTACAATGTGACGTTAATGAGCGCAGTTAGTGAAACAATAGAACATTTAACAAGGGCGAGATAGTTTTCATTTTTTATAGGTCATAGTTACCTAGACATGTGGTTAAAATCATTAGTCTTGGAATTCAAATAACATCCATTATGAAGCTAAGTTAAATAGAGATGACAATTTCATTGCTTATTTAAAAATTACAATATTAGTACACAGTTCATGGGCGGATCCAGCCGGTTTTCAAGGAGGGGGCTGTCTCCTATCCCGGGAGGGGTGTATAAAATAATATTTTTTTTTAATACATGGCTTGAAAACGTCCTTTTAGACTATATCACGAGCACCAATTTTGAATAGGAATTAAGGATTATATGCTTTACCCAAAACTGAAATTTTATTAAAACAAATTGTAGAGAATAAATTATAGAATTGAACTGTATACTTGAAAATTTCAAATAGCCTTATTCTATTAATTTATTTCGCTAAATTAGGGCAACTAAACAAAATTATCACAAACGTATAGTATACAGTTCCAGCGAGACGGGAAAAGGTAACGACTACGCGCCTAGGGCGTTGAAAACATACATAGTTCACGCTTCGGAACACTAAACCAGGTTTTCCTTATATCAAACGAAAATATAGAACTTGCACTTCAAATCGATATAAAAATCATTATACGAATATATAGATTTGTAATAGATACATTGATTGCAAAATGTGCTTTCTCATTCGTTGAAAACTGTCCAATTGCAAGGGTTTACAGAAAACTTCACATCTAAGAAACTGTAAGAGTGACGAATGATTAGAAGATCGTGGTAGAAATTTCAAATCTTGACGAAACCAATGGTGTCCTTAACTTCTTCTCGATACAAGTCTGTCTTACGGTTATGTGCCTTTAAAAAGTGAGTTTGCGTCATTTCCTTATGCTTTTTAGCGCGGCATCAATTGATTTAGACAAGTACAATTTTACAACGATGATTACATAAGTAAATATACCTTTTAGAAGAAATTTGTAAATACAAAAATTAAAGGTTAAAACATTTCCTTTCCAATGGTTTTTGTTTTATTGAGATTGAATAATATTTAGTGGGTGAAATTATTCGATACAAGTTGTGTTGTCTGAAACTACTCAATTGAGCAGTTTACCACTTAGACGATTAAACAAAACAAACATATAATAACCCAAAGGATGGGGCTGCAGCCCCCACAGCCCCCCCTGGATCCGCCAATGACACAGTTAAGTATTAGTAGAGTTAAAAAACTGATAACTTGAAGATTAGTAGTTTTTGAAAATAATTGCAAAGCTTTTTGGTACATTGTAAAAAACAAAATTGGTCTAACTTAGTGTAAACCAAGTAAAAAGGCGGTAGTGGATGGTAAAACTTTACATGTGGGGTAAAATGAAAACTAAAGTACTGTCAGCAGATGACTTGAATGCTTGCGAGGGTTCAGCGGGGTGCGGGAAAGAGTTCTCCCACCACAGCACTAACTAGTGGTAGGGTCTGTCGTCACTATGACAACCACGCTACTATTGGCGAGGCTTATGGACAATGCTGCTCTAGCCAATAGCAGCCGCATTCCATAAGCAAGCATTCAAGTCATCTGCTGACAGTAGCAGCAAACAGATTTAATGATTATTTTACAAAAATTGCTTCAAATTTAAAACTACTTATAGACAGTGAAAACATCTTGATAAAATATAATTAAGGCTAAAGTTGTACATTCAATTTGTACTTTTGAGCCTGTAGGTAATGTGGAAATCTGTAAAATAATGAATGAATTAAAAAATAAAAAGATGTTGGAACGAAATACCAATTTACAATTTTAAAAGTGTCATTTAGAAATGTGTAAGCATTTTCTTCATCAATACTATCTTTCTCTTGTATATATATAATAATGTTGGATTTAAATTGTTTTAAACATGGTTAAAGCACCAGAAACAAAGAGAATTACAGAGTTCCCTCTCTTCGTCTAAATGAAATAAAATAATGGTAGAAAATATAAATTACGTTTATTATAATGCAAATTAATATTTTATAAATCCATTTTGAAACTAAGCAATAAGCAAGGAAATACAATTAAAAATGTCTGTCAAATGTATGATTAATATAGGGTTGTAACCATTTTTAATGTTATTGAATTGTTTGTATTTTAAGATCGACAGCACACTTGTTTCTGTAAGAAATATTTTGTTGTTGTAAATAAACAAATCTATCGGTTTATTTTTTTTAACATTGAGGAAGCTTAAGACAGAGCAGAAGGATGAAGTGGACAAGAATAATTTGAAGAAGGGTTATGTAAAGTTATAAGAATATTATAAAGATATTTTGGAAAATGTCTGGATAAACTGATGATGTGAAATAGAAAAAAGATAGTTCTAGAAGTGAACTGTAAATTTCATGTTTTTGATGGAAGAGTCAGTATTCCTTTTTGATTTATAATTTATTTGTACAGTACAAGCTATTTTTTAATTACAGTTTCTAATTGATATTTACTGGACATATTTTGTATATTTAGTAAGCAATATATTGTGTTTTTTCTGTGTTTAGTGTTGTAATACTAAAAGATTAATTTGGGCAGTGAAGACAGCAGGCTAGAAACTAACTAGACTATTTTTTTATATATTTGGCTCTGTATATTGGGATTTTAGGACTCTCTCCTTTATTTGTGTTCCTAATATTAGGTTTGCATGTTCACTGTCCAATTGAAGCTTTGAAGTAATTGTAATGAGTTGGTAGTTCTAAAACATATTTTTGGATGTGGGCTATGCCAAGGTTCTACAGGAGAGAAGAGGAGGCAGTGTGACAAGAATTCTACCCGAAGAATATAAAACAAGATATTAGTTGTTAAGGTGGAATTTTAAAAACATTAATTGCCTATGAAAATTTAATTTAAAATGAGAATTAATTTTTTGTTTTGCTAAATAACATTATTTTGTATTTTATTACTTTTCATGTACGTTTTTAATACAAAATGTAGTTTTATTTTAAAACTTGTCAGGGAAGTTATTAATTAGCAAAAAGTCTATTATATATGGATGAAAGATATAGATTATCACATCAAATAAACTTTTTGTTGATTCTATAAAATACCTAAATATGTCTGATACATTTTACATAAGCACTATACAAATGTATTCAAAATTTGGGTTTAGTAAAACATTTATCCTTTTGATTTGAGCTTGTTTAAACTTATTAAATGGGTATCTAATGTTCTGACAGATATTGCAGGCTAGCCAACCTACTTTACACTAAGAAAACTCAATTTTTGTTTTATGAATCTACTTTTTACAACATTAAAGCTCTTTTATTTCTACTGTTCTACCGTGTCGCAGAAATAACTTAAAAATACCTCACTGACCTTCAAAGCTCTATGGCTTTTATGGTCCCTTCCCCGAGATCCTTCTTCCAGACCTACCTCTAAAAGAGATCCTCTGTTTTCTTTAACGATAAAACAGAAGTCCTTCAGTGCTGATGTGATATCTCGTTTCTTAAACAAGTTATATGCACCAATTTCTTTTGCTGTCTTTAGTTTCACAGCTCCTTCCGTGAACCTTTTTGCCGAATTTAAATCATCATATTGGTCGTACATTTCATATAATTTTGATTTTAGTTCAATCATTTGCATCGTAGCGTCCCAATTTCCCAAATGCGAAGAAATTTCAAGATGTCTTACGGCTTTATTGTAATTCCGATACTGAAAAGAAGTAAATTAATTAAACAAAGCTTACTTATACAGTTTCTACTTTGGTTGTAATCAGGGGTGCCCACAGTAGGGTTTGATGGCGCAAGAATCTTTTGGGGGGAATACATTTTTGCAATCTACTTACAATCTAATATATATATTTATATAAATATTACAAACAGTATATAAGCACACACATTTACTAAAATAATATTGCAACATCCATTGTACATATCTACGCGGGCTGTTATAAAACCTGCGTCGGACCACTGGAGCGGCGTGCAAGGGTCCCTTTGACAACGTCCCAAAGGCAAGCGATCAATTTAAACAAGTAATTATCCACGTCATATTAAAGCTAAAGATACATACTACAAGTTTTATTTGTACCATTTTTGCGTATTTTAAATAATTTAAGAAATATAGTTAATAAAGTAAATTTTCATACTTCGAGAATCCATTTGTTTGGTGTTTGATAGCTCCCTTAATATTTACTTTAACGAAAAATTTGAAATAACAAAATGTGTTTAATATGTATTAAGAAACATATATACAAAAAATTAAGAATTTTTTCATTTGATTTTTTCAGTCAAAGTAATCAGACTTAAGATATCAATTTTTAAAGCATTCAGTATCATTGGTAAGATTATTCAGTAGAGATTTCTGCTCTAATTAACTTATAATATAATTTTTAGTAATAATAAACAAGTATTATAACTGTGAAAGTTAACGTACCATTAGTATGAAAATACTGTTACAGCGGTTTTATTGTGTCACCAATTACAAATGTTAGGAAAAAAGTTAAAAATAAAAAAATATGAACATGGAGCAAAAGAGGAGATAGAATGGCGAATGAACTTCAAGAGGGTATAAAGCAGTTGGTTTATAAAATGTTGGAATAAAAAGGAAAAAAGAAGAAATGACTGGCGGGCAGAGAGTTCGAAGACAAAGAAATGAAAGAAAGCTTTTAGAGAAAGCTACGAGGGGGACTACTTTGACTTATCAACAAAAAACGAGTAAAGCTCATGCACATGAAGGAATTTACGGAGGTAAGACATAAATAAATACCTTTGTACAAATATGTTAAGAGAATACAGGAAGGTTTCAGCCACGTTTAAATTGTGTCAATATTGAGATTCATCTAACAAATAATACAGGGAAAACTAAAAACGTAATGATTGTAATAAATAAATGAGAGTTCACATTCAGATAAACAAGAGGGAATTATAAAATAAAATGTGGAAAGGGTACAAATGTATGCTACTTCGTTGTGCTCTTTTTCATACTCAATGTTACACATTGAGGCCCGGAGATCTACAATCTCCCGACAAGTTCCCGATAGAGCTATCCTCCCGATAAATTAAAAGAAGGTGTTCTACTATTGGCCGATAACCACTGTCGGCAGAATAAACTTGGCTATCCTACCGATAAAGTTATCGGCTACTTGAAGCACCCGACAACAAGTTATCGCCAAGATAAAAGTATAGAATAGTTTAAATTTTGATTTTTGGAAGGATAAAGTATTTTTTTATTTATTTCGGTTAACGAAGGAAACAGTTAGTTTCCTTGTAGAAATTATTGGAGAAAAATAACCTACAAATAGAATAAATAGTAAAAATAAATAATAAAATACAACGTACGCTAGTAATAATGTTATAAGGTTTAATTTTATTTAAACTGCAACTAATTAGTCACTTAATTTTTTGACTTTTATAAATAAAAACAACTCCCATGGCACCTTTAGCCATTATAATCAATTTTTGTTTTTCGTACTTGTTTTAGAAACGTGCTATCCCACCTTGGGTTACGGTTTTTTTTGTGTTGGGATTGATTGCTTCATTGCAAATAATTTTTGCACGTAATAATAATGTCACAAGACATCCACCTATTATGCCTTTAGCCTTTTCAAAGTTAGTACGCTAGTTCGTTATTCGTCGCTAAGGAGCGTTCCTTAACCTTATTTCGACCAATCACAGTCGACAATGTGTACCAACCTACATGTAAAATTGTAAATCTAACAGGTAAGTTCCTGGTAGTTATCGAAGAGATTAAAACCCATTGTAGAACGCAATATATTTGCGGGTGGGTTTGTCGGCAGGTTAAATGTATCCGCCGGGTAACTATCGGGAACTTAATCGGGAGATTTTAGAACTAGGCCTGAATTGAATTACAAATAATACTTAAAATAATATCTCACGCATTTTTGTTAGCTTATTCATATTTTTAAAGCAATTAACCCTCTTTTGTGTAAGATTTGACTTACTGGCCGATGACGCTCATACAGCATTGCAGCAACTTGATGAAAGTAAGGATTCTCCGGTGATAGTTCTAAACAATTATCAATGAGTTTTTTCGCTGTCTTCACATCCCTGTATGGCAAAGGGAGTTTAAGAAAACCCTGAGCGCAGCGAATCAGTGTTCGAGGACTGTTTGCACGGGCATCCATGACAAACCTAGAGAAATATTTGTTTAAAATTGCAATTATTTATTTGGGTTTGATTCAATTGACCTAGTTAATATTCCTCAAACTGGATGTAGCATACAAAGTAATACTTTTATTTTATACACATAGTATAGTTTTCTCGTACTTCATAGACGTATTTCTCCGGCAATATTTGTTAGGAATTATAAATGTAATTTTGAATAAATGAAAAAAACAATAACACAGGAAAATCACATTGTTGAAGTATTTAGTACATAATAAATTATTTATGGTATTTACATACTGTGAAATTTTTTGATAGGTTATTTAATACAGTAATGATAATAATTCGCGGGCTTGGTATTCGTGGTTTCGATTATTCACGGTCGCTAAAAACGAAAAAATACTGTATTAAATAGCAATAAAGTACATGCAAAATTCGTAATTATTACAGTTTATGTACTGTAATTATTATTGTACGAATTTAATAGCATTGTATAAATACCACGTCGGCGAAACACTCACATATACAACAAAACACATAAGATGGGATGTCCCTACAACTACAACCAGTAGCGTAAGTAGGATTTTAATTTGGGGGGTGATTAACCTGGAAGGAGACACTACCAAAAGCAACGGCATACCAAAAGCGAAAATATTTGCAAGAACGTATACAGCCACAAAACTCTATATTTAATATTGCCCAAGTTCAAGTTCTTGGGTCCAGAGCCATCCTTCCAAGAGGAAATCATGTCTAGGAATTCAAGGACGAAATCAAGAATATGCATAAAATCTCGAACTGCATAAAACTTTGCCACTCAACGTGTGGCACACAACCTTTTTAAGGTTTTTATTGTTTTGTCTATTTCTGATTTGTCAATGACATCATTAAGAACATCATGCCTTTTGGGCTTTTTGAAAAATACGTAACATTCTTCTATTGTGCCGAGACAGTTGCTTATTTCACGGACCTCACATGCTCTTGTTACGGCTAAATTCAACGAGTGCCGTGCAGTGGGCCGCACAGGGTACATACAAAGCCAAAGATGTTTGTCTTAAACAAATTTGTTTACACATTGTATTGTCCAGACATTGCCGATGCCCCATCATAGCCTTGATCTCTTAAACCGTTCATGTTTATCCCATAACTTTCTAGAATTTTCCCTGCCAATCCTTTGCCTGTAAGCTCAGTCATCGGTACGAACTGCAGAAATTCCTCTTTAACAGTGTGGGTGTGGTTTTCGTTTTCCACAGTAATGTAGCTAACACACAAAGAAATTTTTTCCATGTTTGAACAAATAAAAGTTAAATGTATATTAACAAAAAAAAATATATCAATAAATATATTATACTATGTATTTCTTATGGGGATTTTTAGTAACTTTGACCCACCGAACCCACCCTAAAATTTAGAATTTTTTGAAAACTTTCTTAGCGAGCACCTAAGCCCTAGAGGAAGCTACCTACCAAATTTCATTCTAATCCGTTCGGTGTTTTTTTTTTTAGTAACTTTGACCCCAAAACTAACCTTAAAATTTCGAATTTTTGAAACCCTTTCTTACCGAGCACCTAAGGTGAGATAAGAAACCCTTTCTTATCTCATCTTCACTTTAAGGTGAGATTTGTATTGCTGGTCAGTACAATACATATTTTATGAAAACTACTTAGTAAATAAATACAAGATCTAGTAAGTTTTACGGTACTTTATTATATTTTATGATGTTTTTGTTATTTTGTTGTTATCTCATTACCTTTTTAAAGCTTGCACTTTTTATAACCTTAATAAGTTGTGTACACTAAATGTCTTTAAAATTATATTGCACAAATAAAATACAAACAAACAACACAATTGTGTATATGTTTATGTCTGTTTATAAATCCCACCGCTAGAGTCAGTAGTACAAATAATTAACAATTATTGGTTGATCGATTATTGTTTACTTTATGTTTTAACTTATGAATGAGAAAGAGATTTAAAAAAAATGTTTCTTACATAGGACGCAATATACAATCACAAAATAATACAAAATAAAAGTCGGAAACTTTTTAATTGCTTTCTTTGCATTAATTTAACAGGCAAAAAATGCAATTTTATTAAGTAAATGCGAACGTCTGGTAACACTAATATTTTGTAAATCTTTAATATTTAAAAGCTGTTATACCTCTTTGTTGCTGTATGTTTCAAAGCAGTCTGATCACAGTAAATAACAATATCAAATTTCATGAAATAATGCAAATCATTTCTACATTCTACACAATTTATAAACTAGACAATACAATTTCAGACTTCAGAAAAATCTAAATAATTAGCGATTAATAAGAATAGTTTATTTTATTACTATTTTCATAACAATTAAAACTACTACGAAATGGATATTAGTTTGTTAGTTTCACTTACTTATAAAGTTCTAATGATTTTTCATTCATATTATTTATACTGGTTCGAAGAAGGGCGTTATCTTCTATCTCTCCATGTTCATAAGCAAATAACGCATTTCTAGCGTATTCACGGCATGATTGCGCAAGGATCACTGCATAAGAGGGACTGTTTTTGAATTTAATGGCTTGCTCTAAATAAGCCAGTTCCTTTTTATCAACAAGATTCCAGTTTCCATTCACTCTACGCACTCTTCCTGTTGACAATAAAACATTTAGTATAGTAAACGATGTACAGGAAATATCCATGAACAAAGAAGTGACGGATTAATAACCTTTGGACCCCTAAAGCGACATAAGCAAAGGTAAATGCATAGGCGTCGCGTGGACTATTGTTTTGGGGAGGCACAACCGGTCAACGGGTGATCCAAAAGTTTGTTTGGGGGAGAGAAAACAGGGAACACACCCAGGATAAAACAAATTTGGTTATTGATAGTGGAAAACAGCGTTTAACATTACAATTTAAATTTTGAACCATTGACTGTTGAAGGAATATCGGGAATGGATAAACTGGTCCGACGGTCAATATTATGGGGTTAAACTAGTTCGACGGTTAGTACCAGGGCTGAGGAAAACTGGCCCGACGGTACAATAGCAAAACAAAATTTCAACTTATGATAGTTCTACTCATTATTAAAAATCATTAGGTCACTAAAGCAATATGATCTTTAATCTAATTAAATAAATAATTGAATATGTTAGGTTAGGTCTCTGCAGCACATTTCAGAAGAAGAGGAAGGTTTCTTCTTTTAGCGTTGCTCAAGTTTTTTTTATGCATGTAACATCGTCTCGACTGATATTGTCAGTCACGGGATCGGGAGCGGACGCAATCTCTGTTCTGATCAATTTTGCAAGTATTTTCAGTAATGTGTAGAAATGTATGCCTACTTAGGTTGGAACACGGTTCGTGGCTATTTACACTGTTAGTACAACCCAGAAAATCTGTGTTCTGTATGTTTTCCCTTACGAACAATGCATTTAAATTTATAATTGAGACAGTCCAAGGCTCACTTCCTTGCAGTTTTCTTGATTCAAAATATTTCAAATGAGTAAATTTTAATAAATCGTTCAATTGAAATAAAATTATTTTACTATGCAAAAATACTAATTGAATTTATGGGAGCATCGGTTAAAATCAATATTATGTATATGTATAATTTGTATATGAAAATTAGTGAAAAGATGGAATACTTTTTCTAGACTTCGGCTCGTCCGGACAGAACACACGAATTGAAAGAAAATTAAAGTTAAAAATTACTTTTTATTTGTTACATTTAGTTAAAAAAATAAGTGATTCCGACGCTCTACGACTTTTTAACTGTCAAAATTGGTTATAAAGTACCCAAAAACATATAAAACGTTACCCCACGCTGTATTTTCAAATTTTTGATCCAAAAACGCATCTCTGACGCGCTACGACTATTTAACTGTCAAAATCAGGTTTCCCGTAGTCAAAAACATATAAAACGTTACCCCACACTGTATTTTCAAAATTTGGATCCAAAAACGTGACCCTGACGCGCTACGACTTTTTAACTGTCAAAATCGGTTTTCCCGTACGTAAAACATTATCCACACACAGAATTTTCAAAATTTTGACCCATAAATGTGACCCCCAACGCGCTACGACTCTCCGCAATAAAATTACGAAGATTTTGGTACCACCAGAAGTTTTCTACGATGTCTGTGAGTGTTTATATCGTGTATAAACAGACACACATAAAATCATCGCATGATTTCAAACTCGTTGGTATGGGTTTTTCCTATAAAAAATCAAAGCACCTTTTATTCTGAAATTACACAATCCATATCCTTCGGGGAAAGTAATAACTAAACAATTATCATTGGTTGTACGTAAAATCCGTAAGTATACAAATTTGTTGTAATCTTTAATTTTTTACAATTAAGAATAACATTGAAGCCAAACTAAGTTTTATAATTAAACATTGTTGCTACAATTCTTATATTTTATAAAAAAATCTTGATGTTTACATTAATTGAGCATAAGCCTTCTTTCAGTTCGTTTTGAAAATCTTCGAACTAGGGCATTTAGTTTTTTGAAAACTAGTTTACAATCTGCCGCAGTGAAACGGTGGGGGAGGCCGGGAGGTCTCGCACAGGATTACCAAACTTCAACGAGTTAAAGAACAAAATAACGAAGACTACTTCATTTAGTCCATTCGTTTAGCCAAATTATATCTCATAATAAGTAAATGTAACAACGATTAAATTGGAAAATAATTTTAACGTTAACCTTAATAAGGTAAAATAAACAACATAAGTAAAACATTCTTGACATAATAATGACTTATAAAAAGAAGAATTTTACAAAATGGTACAAATTAATTTTTTGTGTGTTCGCCACAAACATAAAATAATTTTATATACAATGTTGGGGGGGGGCGGGGGGGGGGGTGCCCATCTCATCACGACGCCTATGGGTAAATGCATCGAATTTAGTGAGCAGTCAAGCTTGAGAAGGCTGGCCTCTGTTATTATATTCATAAGGCGCTCGGCGAGATTAGAATATCACTTGTAGGCAGGACATACACTGAGGGAGCAAAAAGTCTGAAGCTAGTGTTGCGAATCAGTTCTACACGGAGCAATTTACATGTATGTTTCCACAGTGTATGGTTGTACCACTGGGGAGTA
>JAGFPH010010516.1:0-10681 GCA_018207615.1 Philaenus spumarius | reverse complement strand
TACCCTTAAAATTAAAATAAATAATAATTAAAATGGGATAGCTACTCGTATAAAATAAATTGCACTAACGTTAAACACCCGTATGTTTAATACGTGCGAGACCGCCTGCTCTGATCATTAGAATCTCTATATTAACCACAAGTCACTTCACAAATAAATATCATTACACTCACTAAATTGTGTTTGATAATTTAATCGAATCATATACGTATTACACACTCAAGTCAAGCAACAACGAAGCATTGCCGGGACTACTAGTTTTAAATAAAACACAACTAAGCAATTGTGCAAGCGAAGGGAAATTCCTTCTGAAATCCTGGTAGAACACAACCTAAATAATGCAACGAGCCCGGGATTATTTTTTCAGTATATATTATTCAGTTGTTTCATCAAACAGCAAACACTTTCCTTCTAGGTGAAAATAATTCTGCGTTAAGTTTCTGTAAGACAATATCTAACATTACAGCAGAACTAGGAGAGACTTCTTACATTGTAGTAGAAAATATACAGGGTAAATCGGGATTAAATATCATTACTTCGCGAAGTTAAAATAAGCAAAATATGTACATGAATACTAGATTGCTTCACCCTACATCCTTTCTTCACCAACCCCCACAGTCAATGTAAACATATTATTGTATACGTTGATATTTTCACAGGAATAATGATAGATCAGTACAGAGATAGACATAAAAAACTGTTGGTTATGAAGAATGTTTTACCTATTTTTAAATTTTCCAAGTTGGTTGTTATGATAATCAATCTAAATACTTTCAACAAAGGGCTGGTGCTGAACCATTTTCAACAATTAATTAATATCAATATTTTGAAAAATCCTTTCTTACTGCACATCTACATAGTGGTATGAAGGTACCCTGAAAATGTTAATGCTCTAGATATCATAGTTTTGGTTGATTATGAATCAGTCAGTCAGGACTTCATCTTTTATAATAAACACATATAGTTATAGATATTTATATATATAGATTTATATAATGACTTACTAAAATATCGGAATCCCTAGTGCTGGTAACTAAAATAAGTCCGTTCTAAACATTTATTATTTCAACCTGACCCAAAATTTTCGACTAACTCAAATTTGCTACATTTTTCCGAATTTAGTAAACTTGGTTTGATAAGTGTTTAAAGACATTGTCACCAAATAAGATTTTGTTTTATCTTACAAAACGTCCAGTGATGTCCACTAGTTTATAATAGACTTTCTAACTATCACACAGTGGAAGACAAAAAATATATAATTTTACTTACGCTATTGGGATACCTCTTTAATGAAGAACAAACATTTTATGTTTCTGAGTGCAAACCAAATTAGACGGGATGAATGCAAGGTGTTTTGTAAAAATAATTCATGAACTTTTTAGGGAATGTCTTTAGGTAAGATGAGATTTTGCAGTGAGTCGTATGGTGAGACCTAAGGTCGGGAGCAGTAAATGAGAACCGAACATGTCCCACAAAACACGTTTCAGATTTGGTCCAACTCAATTCGACAACTCACGTCAACGGTTCAGCTGTGTGAAAGAACTATTTATCATTACTTTTGACAGTCCTAATGTTTCATTATATACTTTTACCTTTACTTTCCACATTCTTTATGCTTTATTATATACATTTTTATGATTACTGTGTACATTCATAATGTGTTATTATATACTTTTTTATCATTATTTTAATGATTACTAATTCCTAAGAAATCACTATACAGAGTGTTCATAAAGTCCATTTAACCCCCCTTATTATTTTTGTTACTGAAAATAAGTTAACAAAACTTTTTAAATATCTTGTGTTGCATAACAGGACACATTTTTTGACATGTCTGACCCTTTATTATTTTGGGGGGCTTAGGGGGTAATGGGGGTTAACAATTTCAAAAATAAAGGTAGGTCATGTAATATAACATTGAAAAACTTATTAAAACGGACGCAGAATGGCACAAACTAGAGCTTAGTATTGCTTTGTTTCAAGGTAATGGACAATCAAAGTTCTGGAAAATGACATACAACCTACTTATTCCTAATACTGTATTAACAAAATATTAATAACCTGCTTTGATGTTATGATAACAAAATCATTTTCCAGAACTTTGATTGTCCATTACCTTGAAACAAAGCAATACTAAGCTCTAGTTTGTTCCATTCTGTGTCCGTTTCAATGGTGTTTCACATGACCTACTTTTATATTTGAAATTATTTATTGTTTTTACTATAAAACTCAATGGATTTAAATAGTATAAAAATCATTTCAAGTCAAATATTAATATGTAAAATATAAAATGCATAGTTTTACCTATAATTAAAATCTGCAGATCACTATTATTCAATAAATATTTATAACTCCACGGAACATAGACGCCTAAGCGCCAGTCGGCACGTTAACCTTCAGGTAATTACCTATGCAGCCTTGCCGTTTTAATGCCAACCCTGGAAAGTAAATTATTCAAGCATCCCTTCGTTTATAAACTGTAAACCTTGGTAATTGTATACTTAACCATAGACCGTGTAACACTAATCCCCTTAGGAAATTAAATTTAAACAAACTTTGTTTGAAGAATTTCTACGAAAGTAAACTTTTCCATCGTTCAAATTAACGTGATCTGCTTGCAAAATATATTTTAGTTTGTGTACGAACCAAATTATTGGAAGCTACAAAATAAATAGAAGAATTTAGAAAGTGCAGGCCTAAGTAGATTTTTCTAAAGTACGAAGAATCTTCTACAAAAACGATTGTAAAAAATATACTTTTCAACGACTTCTAACCTCAAAGCATATCATATAGCCTGCACTATTTATATAACAGTTTGCACATATCTATAGTTAATCTATAGTTAGTAGGCGCATTCAAATTAATATTTTGTTATTACTAAAAAGGTAATATAATAAAAATCCTAATGAATATTCATATTTACCGAGTTAAAAATTAAAACCGCAAAGTTAGGTAGGCCTATAGCCTAATAAATTTTGTAGTTTTTAAATAGTATTTTTAATGATGTATTTCTGATGCGCATATAATTAATCTGCCTGTGATTTTTCACGTGGGCTTACTAGTGCGTATACAGGGTGTCTAGAAAATATTGTCAACAATAACAAGTAAAATAAGAAAACAAGTTTCAATAAACATAGACCCAGAAATGTTTTCGAGTTATCAGCCATTTTGTATTAAAAACTCAATATCTTTTGAAATAGAAAAGTTATTGACCTCAAATTTGGGGTACCTATTTGTTAAGTAACGTATACATTTTTACAAAAAAAAAACAGAACTTTCTTTTATATACTTTAAAAATGGTGGCAGTATAATTTCTTGGTATTGTCTATAACAATTAATACAGAAACAACAATAACAGTACCTAAAGAAAACTTTTTTTTTTCCTACATTTGTGTTGTAAAGTTGGGGGTTTAAGAAATATTTTACACTAAACATTTTAAATGGCCGCCATTTTTAAAGTATACAAGAGGTATATTTATCTTTTATATTTCCAAAGATACATTAAGACAAGTGTTTAGTGAAAAAAATTCGAATAATTCGAAAACTAATCATATCCGGACCCTTTCCGTTTATTGAAACGTTTGTTCATATTTTCACCTGTAGAATAACCTGGCAAAGTTTTGGGCAATATTTTCTACACATCATGTATTCAATTGTAACGAACATTCTGACGGCCATTTTAAAATTTTAGATATTTGTTGCCTATATTCGAATATATAAAGTTAAAATGTAAGAGGGAAACTTTTGTGTTTGGTCAAGAAATGGCCGATGAGATTGTAGACATATCGAATCCCCCGGATCACATTTAAACCTTTCACGAATTAAAGCCGCCCTGACGGCATTGACCCTTGTGATGAAATTGGTTTAGTTTTTTTTTTCGTGGAATATTTAAAATGAAAACGACAGTAATATTTAGGTCTAAGCCAATCAAACTCAGAACTTTAACCAAATTGAAATACGGTTGTTAATTTTAATTATTTAATTCACTTTTTTAACACTTTTTAATTACTTTTAAAGATTACCAATCTTAACATGCTTTATTAAAGTTCCAGGAATTATTAGGGTGTGTTGGCTAAGCTTGAATACATTTTTCGCCACTAAGATTATTTTTTGAAAACCAGGGGTTTAATAAAATAAATAAATAAACCAATATTGATAGATAGTTCATGGATTATATTAGTATCTCAACGAAATGTTAAAGCTAAAAATCGTATTGGCTTTTAACGTGTTTAACGAATCAGTAAATAAGATAAATTCAACGGAAAACGATGAAATTGTAGTGAGTTCAAGTGTTGTTTAGCACTTGTTGAAGTGTCCTGCCTACACCATCTCGTCACATCGTTGTGGTTCAATTCCAGAACGTACTATCAAGAATAAACTATTTTAACCCCTATTTGTAAAGAATATTCGTTCCATAATGTTACTTATTTCTGACCAAATTACTTTTTTAAGTCTCGGCAGGTGAACAAATATTTCTGAGTTGACCGCAGCTCTCTAAAGTACACTAGTAGCATTGAGTTTGTGTGCGTTGCATTCTTCCGCTAGCCAATATAGGGCAGTTTCATAAAGGCTGAAACTATAGGGTTACACACGTATCCCGGACTGTAAACGTACTGAAATGCGCATGCGTAAATTCAGTAATAAAGTAAAAACACAGATTCACTACGAATACAGAAGAAGCTTACAAGCGTCTAGGACTATTAACAAAATATTCTGTGACTTTTCTATAAGTCTTTCAACCTCATCTTACTCACATAATTTATTTCCACCTTCATGTCATGGTAATCGTACTGGTACAGCGAGTGACATTTAGTACGTTGGTAATTAAATCTGTACTATAAAAGAAGTCCTGACTGACTGATTATTAATCAACGTACAGCTAAAATTTTCTGGGTACCTTTATACCACTATGTAGAAGTGCACTAAGAAAGAATATTGATATTAAGGGTTCAAAATGGTCAAAATATGGGGGTTCAACACCAGCCCTATAACAGATAAAACAGCTGATTTTAATTAAAAGATTAGCGACAAAGTTCTAAATTCATATACTGAACCAACACTCGTTTGTTGAATGCATTTACATTCATTACCATAGCAACCAACTTAGAAAATTAGAATCAGTTAATTATTTTTCACAACCAACAGCATTTTTAGGTTAGGTTAACAAAATAAAAACAAACAAAAGTAAAACAAAAGTAAAAAAGCATTAAAAAATTCTTACTTTAATATAATTTAAACATGTGTTGTTACATATTATTAATAAAACAGCCGGTTTGGGTCAAAAGCTTAAATAATTTTAGGTTAGGCCTATACTGAACCAACTCACGTTTCACGAAAGCATTTAGATTTATTTCCATAGCAATTAATTTGGCAAATTTAGAATCACTTAACTATTTCTTCACAACCTCTTCATCCTATTGTTTTGACAGTTACACCATCCAATAGGGAATCAAAAGGGCTACAAAAAAGGTATCTTGACATTTTTTGTTAAAATGTAAGTTTTTGAGTAATTTGGGTTTAAAACTTTCAAACAGCTGCCATTTTTAAATGCATGATTGGATATCATCGTTTATTTTTCTTAAGACATAGCATTATTAGGTTAAACTTTATGCCAAGTTTTATCTAAATCGGTTGAACGGTTCTCTAGATATGACTCATTTTGTAGGAGAAACAAAATGGCGGGTATCTGGAAAACAAAAAGTTTTCGGGCCTACGTTTATATGAACTTTTTCCTTTTTTGACCCACAGAACCGTTTCCAGAAGCTCAGCGGTTTACTTATGGGACACCCTGTATTTTTTTTAAATCTCTCCCCGTGTTACACCTAAATTTCTAGACATAATTAAACATCTCTTAGGCCTCTGGATGAAGATACAAGCCTACATTGTGATTAGCCTGCATTGGAAGTAATAATTAAAACAAACAAATCAAAATTGGTTCATCTGATTAGGAGCTACGAAGTCACTGACAGATACACACGTTTAACTTATAACACCCCTCTGTTTGCGTCGGCGGTTAATGCTTCACTCTATGTTGTATCAAGTAATCAAATGTACATGTAGACAGTCATTTTAGTACACTGGAAGAATCGCTCTTAGTCTCGTCGCAGTTCTCTTAATAGGTGGTGGTAACCTTAGCCTATTTTGGTTAATTTTGTGCACGGTCCAACGCGTTTGTTGGAATCTTATTCGCCGCTTGTGTCGTAGCATTTCGATTACTTGAGTCTAAGGGTTGAAATTGGAAAACTAACATTACAGAAAATACCTGGTATACTAGCTATGAAGCTAACAAACTTTTAGAAACAAGATTGTAGCGCTTATTGGTGCAGCGTGTATCGTTTACGCAGGCCTAAAAGGAAAACATTCAGGCGAAACTCCCAATTCGTTTTGGATCATGGAACTTTGACCTAAAATCTGTTTTTTCCCCGTAATGGTAATGCTCACAATTTATCAGATAGTCCTTTCATTTATTTAATCACATCTGCGAGCGAAGTAGCACTTACCTGCTAGCGAGCTGTATAAATGAGGTTATTACTCTAAAGGTTTCCAAACTGTTAGAACAAATTTAGATACTTTATGACAGAATGGCGTGGAATCAAGGAATGAATTCAAGTTCGATAAACCCACAAAACGTGACATTTTAATTGCAATTGCTTCCATGAGAACGGACTTGAAATTCATTTCAAATCAAGGTCAGGCACGAATGTCACGTGACCTGTGCATTTGCGATTGTAGCTTGTAAGGGTAATCTCGTTCAGATAAATACTTTGGTTTTGTAGGCTTCGTATTATATGACGATTTTCATTATTTAAGGCCCTGCTTTAAAATAGGGTTGTGAGTCATAGAAATAAAAATGGAATCTTTAATTTTAAGCGTTTTTCTTCTGACATTCTATCACAAATTGTTTCATCCGAACTTAAGTGTTCATTCGTTTTTCATATTTGTTTGTTCTATTATTATTTTATTAAAAAGTAAAAATAATTCGTTCACGTAGCCGAATCACTGACTTGATTTGAGCGAATTTCCTAAATTAGATTTACATGTTTTAGGATTTCGGAACTTGGTCTACAAAATAAGGCCTACGTGTACGAAATATATTAGTAGAATTTGTTTGCACCTCAGCCTCCAGCCCCGGCTCTCCATATACTTCGTTCCGCTCAACCTTGCGGCCTCGTATTATGTGCTAGCTTCTCTGGATTTGAACCGGCTACTTTTATTGCATTGATTGGATTTTGGGGAAACCAGAGGAGCTATAAGGTCGTGTAAAAAACAATACGTGCAGAATAATGTCCTATGTTTATTCTCTTAGATAAACCCAAAAATGTGTCATTCTAATACGAAAATTCTCAAAAAATGTAACTCGTACGAGCGACTTAGAAAATCAACGTGTTTACCAAATTTAGAAAAAATCCCCCCAATTTGTGTTTGAGGCCCATAGATTGCGAACAAAATAAATGTGTACGTGAAAGTATATATATATATAATACATATGATTGACGTGAAGAAATTCGTTTTAACATATGTATACATATAGCATTTGTAATGACACCTGAAAAGTTATTCTGGGGAATATGATCGGTGCTCATTGACTACTCCCGACCTTAACTGTCCCCATTAGAGCCACTGAATAGCTAATCTTTCCCATGGGAATTCCATAAAAAAGGTTATGTTTAAGTAAAAGGTGAATGACGTTTTTGCAATCATTTTGTGAATTTATTTTCTGCATGGATAGAAACAATTTAACAGGTTGAGTGTCGTGTGAGTCCAACGTGGTCTCACATATAGCTGCCTGTGGTGGCACAATATTTTCACTTATTGTACTTAAACATAATGCATGAGCTAACCAACGGCCTGAAGTGATGGAAATCATATATGGCTTCTTCATTTTTGTGAGTCCAATGTGGTCCCAAGAGGCCAGATCTTATTTTTAAAGAATATAGTTTACCATAGTTCTCGTATTGCAATTTTTTAATTTTATTGAATTATAATGTATTCTGTAATGTTTTCGTTTATATTTTTCTCAGTATAATTAAAATTTATCTTCATAAAAACCTTTACCATTTAATGTATAATGTAATTTTATGACTATAAATAAACGGTATCAGTTAACTGACACAGACTTTCTCCCAACTTACTGTAGTCAAAATAATATTGTTTTTAATCATTTTATTTACTACTTTTTAGAACAAAACAAAAAAATAATATTCTACCTACGTCAATCGTATAAAAAAATTATTGTCCCAGGCGGGATTCGATCGCGCGACCTTTGAATTACTGGCCGTGCTCGCTACCGTGGTGCTACCCCGTGCGGCCGCTTCCGCGATGCTAGATTGACAACACAAACTTGTTTATTTTTAAACATTTCTCCATAGTTATAAAACGCCGAAGTTTTGATAAAAGCGGGTGGGTCATTTTGTTTGGCATCTTAAGCACTATAAATACTGAAAATTTGATCAAAATCGTTAGAGCCGTTTTTGAGAAATTTGCATTTTTGTCGGTTCTTATTACCCTTAAAAATTCAAAATTCCAAAAAAATGAAAAAACGCCTGGAGATATTAGGGTTTAGTACCTACATACCAAATATCATGAAAATCGGACAAATAGCGTCCTCTCTGGTCGTGTATACATACAGACAGACTGACAGAGAGACACCACTCTAAAAACACTTTTTTGGGTTCAGGGAGAACCAAAACAAAAAATTCCACTAAAAATATTTTTGGGTTCAGGGAGCACCAACACAGATAATTGCACTAAACAATTTTTTGGGGTTCTGGGAGCACCAAAACAGATAATTCAACTGAAAATTCAAATTCGAACATTTTTACGAAAACAATACTTTCTCCATATACTACGTATAGGGTGGAGAAAGTAAAAAAAGTTGCGACTAAAATATAATGACACTCAATCACAAAGAAATAAAAAAAGTACATTACAATTAAAACAAATATATTACAAAATGGAAAGTATTCTAAATTTGTATTATTACTATGTGCTGACTTATATGAAAAAATCTAAAGAAGTAAAATAAAATATTTACTAAATAAAATTGTTATAATTTCAAATAGTGTCAAGATGATGGCTATAAACAGAATTCACAACAAACTCAAAAAAAGATTTGGCCACAACGAACATTTTGATGTACCATAAAGGGCACCTAACGTATTTACCTAGCTTACGACTGATTTCTCATACCATCAACCCTTTTTTGAAAAAAAACCCAAATTGTTTAATCTTATTATTAAAAAGCTCATATATGAGGTTTAATCTTATTTACATACAAGGTTTTTACTAAATTTCTCTTAAAATATTAAATTTATGTAAATGTAGTAAATAGTTTTTTTTATTGAGAGTTTTAGCGCCAATATATTTTCAGTTCATATTTTTAAAATATTAAATAAATAACAACACCATAAATTACAGAAAATTTAGCTATACTCGGGCATAAGCCTTTAATGATTTTCAACATGGTAAATGTACAGAGCCTACAATTAATTATAAGATGTAGGCCCATATAGCTCCTTTTACTTCACTGTGAACAAAAGAGTATGGCGAACGCGCATGGTTGTATTGTATTGTTTGATATATTAGTCTCATTAAGGTTGGATAAATTGAAATTCTTATCGAACATTCCGTCCACCGGTTTTGAACATTCGTTTTGAAGTTGTAAACATAACCCTAAAGTATATCATAAGCTTGGTTTTGTGTTAAATTTTTTATACTAATCAGATGTATCTCTGTACATTATTATTATTATTTATATATTAACAACATACAATTGAACTTAAAAGTTGTAAACATAATCTTAAATTGAAAGGTTCACATAGATGTTGAAGGTTTACAGCTGATGGGCGAAACCAGCTGTTATATGTTTACGAATAAATCAAATAATAAAATTTGCTGTACCATTTTGTTACTAACGTACGAACTACACTCGGTTTTATAGGAGTTGGTAGCGAGATCAATCAACTTATATTTTAGAAAACTGATTACATAAAAATTGTATTTATACAAATTTCTAACAGGTAAAATCGATATCCTGCGAAACGCTTTGATAGCTGCATCAGTTTATTACAAATACGGAGATTAATTTAATATAATTGTCGCTTTAGAGTTATCTGGTTAATTGTGTCAGGGATTGTGTCAATGCCCCTAACGAGTCTCTACAGCAAATGGTGTTTGAGTTATTCATTAGGCTACATTTAGATATTGATTGGCATTCATTTGATAAGCTAATTATACAGTTGGAATAATATTAGCTAACGACGGAAATAAACAGGAATATTAAATTCATAGCTGTGCTTGCTACATTCGTGTAAGGAAAATATTTTAGACAAACAAAGTAAATCCATGCAAATCTGGTTCAGTAACACACGTACTGAAAGTAGTTCATGATACCTTGATCACCACCTAGACAAAGCCATTTCCAACTTCATTGAATAAAACTTGTACACAAAATCTCACAACTAATATTAACGCGTTTCAAGGACGATGTCGTCATCTTCAGTGATGCAATAGCTGCAATAATCAAACTAAAACTTATTTATTCAGGGTGTATCAGGAAGAAACGGAAAGAATTGCAGGACGTGTTCTACTGGTGAAAATAATGAAAAAAGTTCATATAAACATAGGTTCGCAAACGCTTCGTTTTCCAGATATCCGCCATTTTGTTTTTTGTACAAAATAA
>JAGFPH010010515.1:10361-33540 GCA_018207615.1 Philaenus spumarius | reverse complement strand
TTACCTAGGCATATAATGCTCATATTTTATACTTTTTATATTTTATAAACGGTAGTTTTACTTTCAAACGGGTGATGCAGTCCAGTAAAAATGGTAGCCAAGTACATGCCGACGAAAGAGCGGCCACTCTTGGTGGCCATGCTACCTGAGAAATGGGTAGTCTACACCCGCCATCTACAATCAGTGCTCTCAACTTTTAGGACCCCTCGTAGAACAACACCAACGCCAGAGAGCACAGAGCCCTCATTTAAAAATAGTAGTTTTACTTTTATTGAAATGAATTGTCTTTAAACTTAAACGGTGGTAAAGCCAAACACCGTTTGCTTTACTTCCGCCATCCTACCCTCAAACCACAGATATGAAAAGCTACCTGGTCTCGCGAGATTCGAACCCAGGATCTTCTGATCAGGAAGACCAAACGTTATTTCTCGATTACTAAGGCTTGTACAGAATAAAAAGCTCTTAGCTACTTTACAAAGCAACCATTTGCCTATCTCGCCCCTTTAGGCGGACCACCGTCGTTATACGCGAATTTTTTTCTTCGGGTTAAAACTTTGTTATTTCGAAATAGTAGTGTAACGTTTTTATTGTGCAAGATATTGGCCCAAATTTTGTAACATAAGTATACAATAAAATGTGTCTTAAAGTGATATGCAAGTTTTCAAGTAATATATTTTTTTCTCTATTTGTTTTCTTAACACAAACTGGAAATTTTATAAAAAGTTTTGTTATGGTATGTAATTTTATTTTATCTAAATTTGTTGGTCTGTTAGAAAAAAACCAATTCAAAAATCATGATGATATCTTATCAACTAACAAAAATACAGCTTTTTTTATGTTTTAAATTCGGAGAAAAGCCTGGGACTGAAAGGGTTAAATGATTTTTCGGGATAAACCTACTATGACTCTAAATGTGCCTTTAAAAATTTAATTTGAATTAAAACAATGTTGAGTACAACTCAGTCATGTTTTGTGTCTATGATATCACAGAATATGTCTTATAGTTCAGCTGTTCGTCTTAGCTTGATAAAAACATTGTTTATAATTAATTGAGACGTTGTGGGTCGACAAAGTTTTATTATATTTTGGGTTACTACCATTCAAAGTTAGCGTTATTGACATCGTATTTTTGCTCTCTAATAATTTCTGAACAGAATGAAAACCCCATAATAAATCATCAAAGTCAGATCCATCAAGTCTGTGAGAAATATAACTATTTTGAAATTAATACGATTTTAACGAAATATGTTTCTTTCAATAATTGTGACATTTTAATATATGCTCTTCATTTGCCACACGATGATAATTTTGTTCGAGTTATTTGTGCTTGCAGAGTTTAATGACAAAATGTGCCAAGACGATATACTAGTACTGTATCTTAACAACAAGCTTCAGTCTTAGTTTTAAATTATAATAAATTAATCAAACATTTTCACACGTAGGCTGGACACGTTGTACTAAGAATAAAAACACATACCACATTTATAACAAAAGTACCTGTATTTGTCAAACATGTTTCAGTCATCGGCTGATTTCACACTTACCGACACGACACCGACACGATATCGGCACGATGTTGTCGGTCATGAAAACTAACTTAAACTTAAGAGTAGCTTCCACACTCACCGACATATCGGTGTCGTGTCGTTGCAGGCGCCGACATGTCGGCGAGCTGCTGGTCTCCCTTCTTTATCGGTACGATATAGTATCAGTTTGTTTACTGGTTGCCATGGTAATAATCAATCAATAATAATTTGGCCTCATTGTTAGATAAATAATAAATATGTATCATTTTAAATATAATGTCATGACATTAATAATTGAACTTGTGGAAAGTAAGCCCTGTTTGTGGGATAAGTTCAATGATGACAACAAAAATAAAATTCTTAGAGATAAGAGCTGGAAAGAGATATTTTCCTACTTAGAAGATCTATACGATAACCTCACTAGTCCAGAAAAGAGAAAATTAGGTGAAATGTGAAATACTGATATCGGTACTTGGTCGTGTCGGTATCGGCGTCGAGTCGGTAATTGTGAAAGACGTATGACGATATCGTATCGGTACTATTGCTGTATCAGGTCGGTGTCGTGTCAATGTCGTGTCGGTAAGTGTGAAATCAGGCATTCTCAGTGGCATTTGAGCTAACGACTTTGTCGTTTAAACTCATTTGACGAATGTACGTATATTAATTTTGTGGGAATTGTGTTATATGTTTTTATTATTAGAAACAATTTTTTCTCACAACTCAAGCTCAAGTAAATTCAGAGTACAGTACGATTTTTTTAACCGTGCCCTCGGCCAAATTGTACTAACCTGAATGATAACATTAGAAAACGCTCTATCTACTCCACGAAAACTAAGCCTAGCGGCGTGAAACAGCGAAAATCGAGCTTCAATAACACTGACATTTAATACACTTAGCAGCGATGTAAAATTATGAAACTTTCACGGATACGCAGATAAGAACCATACGATTCGTATGATGTAAAATAAAATCAATTACAAAACCTATTTCATATTTTAAAAATCAATATTACAACAATGTACTTTAATAATGACATGACATTTTCACACCGCTGAAAAGTTTTTTGTTTGTTGGTCAGAGACAAAGTGTTCGCGAGAAAGTTTTAGATAAAGGTCCAAATTAAATATTTTATTTGAAAAATTTTTCCGTTTTACTTACGGTTTGCTTGGTAGGGATGTCTGGAGTTAGATTCCGGGGAAAACTTCCTGCCTGGGGGAAGTAGGCCTACTTGGTGTCTGGCATTTACCTTAACCACACCACAGTATTATTCGAACAAGAGACGACTCATTCAAGTAGTTTTTATTTCAATAATTTTATTCGAATAATTATTCAATCAGTTTTGTTTAATCGAAGTTTGTGGAACTGCCTTTACAATCCCTCCCCGCTATACCGCTAGCCCACCGTGCGCTAGCCAAGCCGAGGGCACGGTTAAAAAAAATCGTACTATACATTTCTTTTAAAGTAAAAACTTCTTTTTATGTTCCGGTCCCCTCCATACGTCATTAAAATCCATCTTGTCCTTCGAACCTCATCAGGATGCGAACCGTTTTCGGCTATTTTTTGTTCAAAATTATAGGATGTAGAAAGGTCGCGTCCGTCGTCAGGCACGTGCATCCCGGGGCACTGAAAATACTACTACTCTGTATTAAATGACCTCAATGGAAATTAGATACTCATTGAAATGATTTGGGTTTTACTACTTAATATCAAGAAAACCTTCAGGAATAGTATATAAATACTTCCCGATATTAGAAAAAAAAACTACATAAAGTGTTATTCTTGAAAGAAAATGTTATATTCCGGATGCACGTTGATTCAGTTAAAATGTATGAAACAAACTCCGCCCTCGCCAAGGTCATCAAAATGATCAGTGCATTAACGGCCTGAAAATAAAATTGAAAACGCTTGCAAATCTGAAGTAAATTTTATATGCCACAATTTCGACAGAAATTACTAATAAATAAATATTGGCAGAAAATGGAAACAATTTGTCTGTAATACGATAAACGACAAAGCCAAGGGACCAGAAAGAAGAATACCATTTTTTAATTGCTTCATATTTTAACGTTGAAACATGTAGGTAAAAAACGTCGACGTGAATTAATGCATAAATAAAAACCAAGGGACCAACAAAGTAAAGACAAGATGAATGGAGATTTTTAGTGGAGTCATCAATTGAGTTATAAAGCGATTCTGAAGCATCGAGATTCCAGGTGTTTTTATTAAAATTGAGCAATGCTTTACAAAAACAGCCAATACATAAACCATGGCGGTACTAAATTTGTTGTACAGACAACTAATTAATAATAAATGTGTTAAACTATATAAATACTACATTTTGAATTGTGTTTTTTATTTATAATTTAAATTTTGTGATAGCTAAAGCTGCCTTTTCTACTAGAAGTAAATGTCCTTCATATTAAATTTTCAAATAAAAAATATATTAAAACTGAAGGAAAGGCTGAGCTGTGGCAAATACGTTTTGAGTGGTTTACGATACGTATTTGAGAGTTGTTGATGCATAGATCCCAAAATGCTCTGGTACACCTAGAGACAGACTTACGCTGTAACCGACTCGCTACTGTTTTCAAAAAATCTTTTTTTGCTAACCCAAAATGCGGTCACTAAATGGCTCGCCATTGAATGATTTCCCGTCTTAGGAGCATGTTTGCGTTATTTTCTATTATATTATACAACCCGACCTTCTGAGGACATTATTTGTACTAAATTTAATTGCTTTGCTCTTTCACTTTTGCTACTGGTTTTCGATTTTCGTAATATCAGTTAAAATCTAACAAGGTTGAACACATCAGTGTCATCATTTAGTTGGTCTTTGATGTTTTTTCTTAGTGAATTGAGAGGTTAATCCAAAGAACGACAAATTTGATATTTGTTTCGCAATTTTAGTCCTGCTACCTTCAGAGTATAGTTAGAATATTGTAAAAACTAATATGGCCGCCATATCAATTATTTTTAATGGAAATTAACGTAATGCATTGAAACACTTTAAATCACTACTGAATGATGACGGAACAGAAATGTTACACATGCAGTGTAAAATTAAAGCAGTTGTCCAACAATGCCAAAATAACAGCTGATCGATAAATTAAATAACATTACAGACGTTACGACATACATTACGTTAATTTCCATTAAAAACTTCACATTACGTTATACTTTTATAACTTAGTATTATAAAAACAAAAATCAACTTGTATTCTTAGAGATACAAAGGAATAACACAACAAAAGAAGTTTTACGCCCACCAAAAATAAAACCAAGCTCCGCGAATCACAAAAGAAACGACAACTACTGGCAATTGACAGAAATAGTCCCACGCGAGGACTATTTTACATAGGATGCAACTTTACCCGACGTGACACATTACCAGAAACGACAAAACAGGACGCGGCAAGAGGAGCTTAGATGGTTAGAAGGCGCATTATAAGAAGGTAAAATGATTTTGTATAATATATTGACATGTGTTCAAGATGGAGACAACATGGATTTGCCAGCAGAATAGTCGGGGTTAAGTTTTTATCAATTTACTTTCAATCATTGCCCGCTGGTTGGATATGCCGACAAAGACTAGCGGATTGTACACGAAATAATGCTTAGACAGGATTATTTCACACAGGACGTGACTTTAATGTTCCATATACAAAATGCAATTAAGAATAACTAAATTTTACTAAAGGTTGACATGTGTAATGTACAACCCTTTAGAGACAAACAATGCCAATCGTGATATATATGTAAACTGGCTGAGAACAGTAATAGTGAGAGCGTAGCATAGTCCTTAAGTCATAAAAAACAATGTCCCTACTTGAACAAAACTACTACTTCGATTAGAGTGAAATTACGAGATGAGAATTATTTGCACGGTATTATTTGCTTTGACGGGTAGACAGCCTCTGCGTTCAAAATAGTTTGCTGCGTAGCCAGTACGTAGGCAAGACGGATACCTTGCAAAAGATTGACCATTACAAGATTTTGTTTGCGAAATTCAATAAAATCAAAAGAACTACAAATCACTATAAACTTTAACGATCTAATCAAACATTTTACAAAAACATCTCAACACAAAATAAAGTATATTTACGAGATTTTCTATTCGTAAGAAATGTTTTTAACGAACGTGAGGTTTTGTAAATGGGTATACATGTTTTGTTTCTGTGTTGTAATTATCAACATGGAGCAGCCCATACTGGTGTCGCAACCCTCTTATCTGCTCATCCCGTATGATTCCAATGAAATTATTTGAGAATCAACAAGTACAAAACCCGAGTCTGTTTATGTAAGAGAGTTTTACTTATGATTCACGTTTTAGGGACGGATTACTTCACTTCAGTGTCTGAGTGCGTACTAATTTAGTTCTTGACTGACTAACAACTTGACTACGCTCAACATAAGTTAAACTAAAACAATAGCAGCCCACAATAAAGTACCCTTTGCGGGTATTGTAGTCAGACATACATCATACAAGTAGTTAAAGGCAGCCATTGTACGTAAGCGGCTTAGTGTTGTAGAACTTCGTACAATACAAGGGTTCCAACGCGTACAAGTTTGGTCTTGTCAAAACTTATGTTGGAAAGAAAACAAAGTTCATTAACCGGAGTTGAAAATCTGACGGAGCTTTTAAAGTTTTACCATACGCAATTTAACCGGCTGAAATAGAACGGAAAATCAGACGATAACATGGAAACATAAATGTTAACATTAATTAAATGCTAAATGTGTGTAATGTTTTATTTTTTTCAAAATATGACTTAATATTATTTAAACAGCAAAAGTATATTTGTTTTAATAAAAGGTGATTTTCACCATGTTGCCGGAGCATAAGAGGTCTGTTCAAAAAGTATCCGACTTTATTTTCTTACGCGCAGAAAACTGAAGGTAGGGGGACGTGTTTCAGCACATACGTCATGTTAGGAATACGCTGTCATTCATGTTTGAACACGTCTTAAACACAGTAGTCTATAGTGCGCTCGTCGGGTTTTTAATTTTCTAAAACGACGGAACGAGTCGCGTTATTGCATTAAATTTTTTTACAAACTCGGCGGTAATCAAGCAGAAACCATTCGAAAAGTACGCAAAGCTTTTGGAAAGGATGACACGAGTGCCACACAAATTAAAGAGTGGTATAACCGTTTCAAAAGGAGTCGCACATCCGTCGATAGTGAATCACGATCTGGTAGGCTTTCCACTAGCAGAAACGACGAGGTTGAGGTTGTTGCCCGAGTTGAAGCTTTGGTGCTGGAAGTTCGACATATAACCGTGCGAGAGTTGGCAGAAGAAGTTCGAATAAGTGTTGGAAGCGCTCACTCCATCCTAAATGAAAATTTACTCATGAGAAGGGTAGCCGCCAATTGTACCCTTAGGGACCCAATACGCATTACAAAATTTACTTCACCACAGACTGTCACAGATGAAATATGCTTTAAATTTCCGTAGTATAATTCGTTTCCGACTTCTAAAAAATATACTGAAAAAAAGGACCAATATTTCACGGATTTTCTGCTGATAAAGTTATGCCATGCTTAGAAACTGTCGCAAACTCATATTAATCTTATTTGGGGTTTTCCAAAGAGGATTAAAATCATTTTCTGCTTTTGCTTATTTTTCAGAAAGCTAAAGTCCAATTTGACAGGGTAATTTATTTATTTTTACTTCATTATATTTATTCCTTTTAATTTTTGCTGCATTGCAATTCCCAAACACTAAGGTGGAATATAATATGCGTGATGTTATATGTTTGTGTGTGATTGTATAGTTTTGTTATGTGCGTTTGATTCGATACTGTGAGGGTCACCAAACCCTCTCATAGGTGAAGTTACACTAAATCCCGTGAGGACAAAACAGCCTCATAATCTTAAAACTAATGAATATCTATGAATTTTGGCGGTAAAGAAAATACCAATAAATATTACCTCTAACAGAACAACAAAATATACAAGTATTTTTATTTGCTAAGTAGAAAAGGTACTTTAAATGGAGCCTATAAGATTAAAAATCCGAGTGTGAAAAGAGTTCTAACTATGAGACGAAAAAACTTTGTAGAACAAACATACTTTAGTTTAGACGTTGTTTGATCACGTTTGTTATTTCCGACAGCTGCTGGCAATAATGAAACACACGTTTAGAAACTTAAAAGAAAATAACAAATAAACCAGCAGCTGAGGTTGCTTCGTCATAATGGCTTTCTTAGATATATATGAATTTATTTCAACATTTTACCAACTAATTAAAACGAGTGAAATTTAATTGGACCTATTATAGATGTTATAATAAATGATGATTAGTTTTAACGAGTTCGAAATAATTCCTATCTTGGGAGACGGGAATTGTTTTTGCTCCAAGTTGACTGAGTAAACATTTTTTTTTGAAAAGAATTTGCCTAACGTCCTGTTCCGAAATTTTAGTTGTACATGAGCTCAATAATAATTAGTTACAAAATATATTTATAAGTATTTTAAGTTGTTCAAAGATACATGGATGAATTATATTCAAACAAATCCATAAACGTTTTATTTATCTAGAGTATTACTTTATTTATTTATTAAAGTGTAGACATGTGCCTTGCTGGTTCTTTTAAAATTTATTATAACTGCTGTTATAAAATATATGAAATAATTTTATTTGAACATTTAACATTATTTACGATTTTAGTTTTGTGGTTATTATTAATCCTACACCTTTATTATAAAGAAAAGACATTATGTTTAGAGAAGGTTTTAACGGGCTTAACGTGCGGTGCACGCAGGGGTTTCCCCTATTATTTTAGGTAAAAACCTTTAGGCTTGTACTTATGGTTTTCGTATTCGTTAATTTTACTAATTTTGAACAATCCAACAATTGATACTAAGGACAAATCTGAAATTGCTATTAATTGGCAGTGCCTCTTGTCTTGGCAAATTCAAATCGCGTATTTTGTGTAAACAATTTTAATATAATATAATTAGTTTTAAGAACAACAAAAAATACAAATTTGAAACACAGATTATTTGATTATTATGATTATATTTTGCAGTATGGGATCACTTTTTGAGGAAGTTCCATCCTTAGGATTGTTTCAAGGAATATGTAGAGCCTTTAGTATCATGTACTAGGCAGCTTGCATATTAAACTGGTGTGTCTCGTTGGAAGGTTTCCAAAGTTAAAAAAAAAAATACATCTTAATCATTTTACTCTGGTAAAATTACTGGAAGCTGACAATTATGAAGCAAGGATATTGTTACGTCACTGCCTTCTACGTAGTGATATCGTAAGTTCAAAAACAAATTTATATGGACTGAGACTCGTTTTACTAAAAGAGAGGGCGTTTGCAACTAGCTCAATATGCACGTTTAGGATAAAAAAAACCCAAAAAGCTGCAAGAGAAGCGTCCTGGAGACCAGTCCTTAGGGCCACACACCTTTCAAAGGAACTTTACTGATAAGCTGTACTTAGATTTTTTTCAGCATAAGTACTACTCGATGGAACTGAGCTACAACGAAAATCGAAAATCATATTTAGCAGCATGGTGCGCCTCATGGCACGAAATTCGTCAGTGGCTGAGAACTTTTCTACTAGGATTGCTCGTGGAATAGGTGTAGCGTGGCCTGCCTAAACCATTAGTATATCTTTATCTATACACGACTATGGTGAATAGCGAAAAATACTTGCGGTAGAAGATTATGAAAGCTGCTGAGAAAATCAGGGGAAAATTGTCACTCCAATATCATTGCGAGGGCTATGGAGGAACGGACAATGGCATGTAAAAGGAAACTTTTTAATTAAATTTGAGTTGTTTAAGTTGATAGTTGATTGTAACTGATTAGTTGATTGCATTCATTACCATAATCCCTTACATGTCACATTTGTGGCAGTTAATTCAAATGCCGTTAGAAATAAAAAAATATATTGCAGAATGAGTCGGGGACGGCCTCACATGATTGTGACACTTGTTTGTTTGCCGGGTAATTTTTGTGAGATTATTTTCTGAAGCTAGTTGATCAATCTGCAAACTTCTGTCTAGTCTGACTGCCGCTATTTATACTCCAGTGTTTTGCAAGCTGAATATTTTATTTTAACAGTTATTTTTTTAAACAGTGTAACTTATCCGTATTGTCTTCTTTTGTAACTTTGGTATAGAAACATTTAAAGGTACTTTACTGATAAAAATATATTTTAATGAGTATTAAACTTGTAGTAAAATATTAACTATCACAAAAGTGACAGTTTGGACCCTACAGTTCCTAAGCACCAGGTAACCTAGTTTTATTTCTTGTGGGTTCTTCTACGATATCAGTACGTTATTTTAATTATTTTAAAATGGATATATACTATCTAAATGAAGATGAATTATTAACTTATTTGGATCAATCAGATATTGATGCATTGTCCGACGAAGAAAATGTTATTGCCTGATCCCCCACATTTGAATCTGTAATTAATAATGATTCTTTAGAACAGTCTGAAGATGATGATACTCCGGGCGCTGCAGGGGTGCAAACACAAAACGTAGGCCTAGTTCTTAATACTGCTAACCAACTGACTAGACATAAATGGTAAACAAATTCTGTACCTGAAGATTAATATTTGAATAACCCTACTGAGTCCAGCCATGTATTTCGAAAAATATTTTACAATCGACTTATTTGCAAAACTATCACTCAATACAACTTTGTATTATAACCAAACCAAGAATACACTTACGAAGCGTCTAATTACTTCCAGTGAAATAAAACAATTCTTTGTATTCCACGGTTTTATTGGGTGTTTACAGTATCCAAGATAAAATGTACTGGGGAATGCGGTATCAATTCAAAGCGATTTCTCGGTCTACGAGTAGGACCCCTTTTTTTTAACAGAGTTAATTTACACTGTGTCGATAATTTAGGAGCTACGGATCATGATAAAAAAGAAAACAAACTGTGGAAAGTACAACCAGTATTGTTGACGCAGTAAGAAACAGCTGCCTTGAAATAGAAAGTAAATCTGCCACATATTCCATTGATGAGCAAATTATATCTTTTTTAGAATCGTGCCCGGTGCGGCAATTTGTTAAAAATAAACCAAGACCAGTGGAACTGTAAAACTTTGTTTTGACTACTTCAGGATGTCTACGCCTTGCTTTTGAGGTACTTCAAGGTGCAACCACAAATTTTCCTGATGAGACTCTTGGCCATGGTGTTGCTGTGGTATTAAGACCGGTACAAACAATACCACCTGGAAGTTTTGTCTACTTTGAAATATATTTCACTTCAATTGCGCTTTTGTCTTAACTTAATGAAATACAAATTGAGGGATCTGGAACTTTACAGGCCAATAGAGTTTCCAAAAAGGACCCTCAGTTTCAGTGTACTGATTTGTCTAAAGATAGACAAAACAAAGTGAACTGAGGAGAATACGGTGAACACAGTCGGGAGGATGAAAAATGCACAATTGTTCAGTGGAAGGATAGGAAGGGAATAGTACAGTTAGGTTCTAACTGTACAGTAGGTAGGAGTGAAAAATACTAAAGTTACATATTCGAAATTGTCTTTTGGTTAGTTAAAAACAGCCTGAAATTTTCATTCAAATTGGTTAACGTCTTAAGGTGCCCCAAACCAGTCAAAAATTTCATATTTTGCAAAAAATTACAATTTTACAATATTAGAAAAAACAAAATTTATTAAAATTGTATGATGGAATAGTGACTAAAACATAGTTCTAGGTGTATTTCGTACACTTGTAAAAAATGAATTCTGTAAAACAATGTTAAAAGGTGTCCCAAAAATTTACAAAATACACTTTTTTAACGGTTTTTTTTTTTTTTTTATATTATTAAAAGCATTCTGAATTTAAGTTTGCAAAGGCAAAATAATGCCACCATTGAACAAATAAGTGTTTTAATTGAATTAAACAATTGCCCTTTATGATACAGAATATTATTACAAGCTATAGTCTTTCTTTGTTTCAAAGCTTGTCATTTTCTTCCGAGAGGCTAGGTGGCTTCGAATAAATCTATCTCTAGCCTTTGCACCACGTACTGTCCTGATGTCACAAGTTTTACACAACGTCCCACTCCTTGAGTATGGCAAGGCAACTTCGATTTCAAACCAACACTAACAATGTCTTTTAATTCATGTTCGGTTAGTTTCACCAGTAGAGGTGGCTCAGTGACAAACAAGTTGGTCCAATAATGGTCTTCGTAACTGGTAGCCTCAAAATTTAGTGGCGGTATTACAAACTCGCGCACTTTCTTTGGATGGAAGTACGGGCTTTCAAAATCCTACGGTATCCCAGTTCTCGAATAACTTGTCGGTGATCAACCAACATGCATAAAATCATGTTTTCAGAGTGCCCGAAATAAGCATTACGCTGGATTACATGATCCACTATTTTATTCAGATTTTCACTTAGGTAGCTTCTCTTGATTATGGTGTTCATGACATGTTTTGCTCCGTCGGTGCAGATTGGTTTTGTTTTAATACTAAACCACATGGGACTATAGACTCGCATGACAAATGTTGCAAATTTCTTTCATTTCTTTGGTCACTTGAAAAATGCCTTCATCTTTGGGTACCTTGACAGTTTTCTCACAAGACCAAGTGTTAAAATCCTTACATTTACAGCTACAAATATCAAACAATTGTAGGGAGTTGTTCAAAAAGGTTTTAAGTTTTTCCTGATAGCTCAAAACATTTTTTCGCTCCTTAAATGGCTTCATTAAACATCGGTATTTGTCGTGATAAGGTCTAATTAACTGCAAAATCCTCTTATGTGATACAGTAGGGATTTAAACTGTATCCCAAATGTTTTCAGCCAATCTCTCAGCTGTATTCAGCTGAAAATCTTTACTAAATTTACATGGAGTTTCAATTCATTTCTTTCGTACAGATAATCCTGCATTACCTCTCTGTAAGTTGGTAGCGAAGTTCCTTTTAAATCCTGAGGAAATCCAAATATCGGACACACTGTAACATTTCTTGTTTTCACTTTATCCATTTTATCGATTTAACTACGTATGGAAAACAGTAAATAATGTTTCATAGGCTCTTAACAAGAATATGCCATGCCAAACATAACCTAAAAACACAACCACATTGTTGAATGTAATTAGACAACAGCTGTCACTGAAAGAATGCTGGATGGGTTCTGCTAACACAACCCATCGCAAAAAAAGTAATAGCCAATATTTAAAGACAAACTATATTTAAACATGTTGATTTCTTAAAGTTATTTTAAATAAAATATCAGCAAATTAATTTATTTCAGTAAATAATTTCAGCAGATTTATTATATTGTTCTGTAAAAACTTGTGAAAATAGGAGAAATGTCCTTTAAAATGAAAATGTTTAACCTTTATGGGGCACCTCAACCCCATGTTTTATTGACTTTATTTTTTACAAGTGTGCTAAATACACCTAGAATTATATTTTAGTCACTGTACAATTACATAGTACAATTTCAATAAACATTTTTTTTAAGTAAATTAAATTGCAGTTTTTTTGCAAAATATGACATTTTTGACTGGTTTGGGGAACTTCAAGACGTTAACCAATTTGAATTAAATTTTCAGGCTGTTTTTAACTGACCAAAAGGCAACTTTTAACCACTATTCCATTTCGAATTGACAACTCTAGTTTTTTTCACTCCATCCTACTGTACAGCCAGCCACTAGAAGTTGTAATTCATTGAAGTAACTTGCCCATCACTAGTTCAAAAATACAACACGTACAGGGTGTTGTAGAAGTGTTCGACCAACTAATGGAGTACTACCGATCTTAGGTTCGCACCAAACAATTAATAGCCTGAGAAAGTAATGATCCGCTTTTTTGATCTAGCATTAGTAAACTCTCGGATGAAAATTCATTGATCCGGGACAAGATTTACAAAGTGTAATGTTTATCTTTGTCTAAATAAAGACATGAACTGTTTCGTGAAATTTCATGCTAATGATTAGAGTCAAAAATAATTCTTTGCTAAAAACAATAAGTTTTTTCAATATAATATGTTAGTTAAAATTATTCTTTTAAAATGTTTTACTTTTGTAATAATCAAATGTTTTTGTTCAACTGTAACAAATGTGACATTGTTTTCAAAATTCCGTTGGGGTCTAGCTGTCACAATTGTGACACCCCTCCCACCTTTAACCCTTTGTAAAAAATAATAAATTTGGTTGCGTTATTTATGTTATAAACTAGCTGACCCGTACGGCGTAGCCCGTGGTGGTTGGTATTTTCAGTCTTTTAAACATAATTGTATTCTTTTTAAGTGTTCAGTCAATGAGTGGTATTTGGCTTTCATATTTATAGATCTCAAATAATAAAAGCACTATTGTCATAATAATAAAAGATCTGAAATTATGATTTTAGTAACTTTGATCCTAAAATTTCGAATTTTTTTAAACCCTTTCTTAGCGAGCGCCTATGGCCCTAGAGGAAGATACATACCAAATTTCATTCCAATCTGTTCCGTAATTTTGGAGAAATCGTGATTTAGTAATTTTTACCCCCCAAACCCACCTAAAATTTCCAATTGTTTAAAACCCTTTTTTAGTGAACACTTATGGCTCTAGAGGAAGCTACATACCAAATTTCATTCCAATCCGTTCGGAAGTTTTGAAGAAATCGTGATTTAATAATTTTGATCCCAAAAAAACCCCTAAAATTTCGAATTTTTTCAAACCCTTTCTTAGTAAGCACCTATGGCCCTAGAGGAAGCTACATACCAAATTTCATTTCAATCCGTTCTGTAGTTTTGGAGAAATCGAGATTTAATAACTTTGATTCCCCCAAACCCCCCTAAAATTTCGAATTTTTTAAAACCCTTTCTTAGCGAGCGCCTATGGCCCTAGAGGAAGCTACATACCAAATTTAATTTCAATCCGTTAGGTAGTTTTTGAGAAATCGTGATGAGTGAGTCAGTGGGTTTTCGCTTTTATATATATAGATATAACAAAACAAATGATTAACAAGAAAATATTATTACACATTTTTAATCGGTCTGACAGGGATGCAAACCAATCAGTTTACTATTCTTCATACCAAATTTTTTTTTTTAGGTTAGATTAACAAACTAAAAGCAAACATACAAAAATTCTACGAAAATTTCACACTTTATTATAATTTCATTCAAACATATGTTGTTAGATATTATAAATAAAACAGCTGATTTGGATTAAAAACTTAACATATTTCACGTTAGACCTACAAAACACGCTTCTTGAAAGTCATTATTCTTCACAACCAATAATGTTTCAGATGGATAAAAGCAAACAAAAGGCTTACTGTGTAAGTCAAACATCTGGTGTTGCATATTATATCGTTTCTTTTAGTTTGGAATATCAAAATTTGTTTTAAATGTTGATTATTTAAATATGAATGGTGAATTTAGAACGCATTCAGCAATTCGAATTATTGGGGTTGGGGTCGTGAGTCGTCATTTCAGTGAAAACAGCAGAGTGTTCAATAATGGCCTCGCAGGGGCGATGGGCCCCCAGTGTTTATTATAGCAAGAGATAGTACATGATGAAATTTGTGTCGGTTTGGGTCCGGCATGTTTACCATTAGTTTCAAAGCTAAATTAGATTCAATCATTGAACCCGTAGCAATGTTATGTAAACTATTTTTTAATTGCGCCTATACCACACCACACGGTAAATTCAAACCATTGAACGAACGTTGTTCCCAGTTTTACTCCCCATTCCCCTGAGTTCGAGTGTAACATATTCGAAAAAGGTTTTTCAATTTCTATGCAACGTACATACACTTACAGACTGAAAGCAATCACAATGAGATACACTAAGAAGCAAAAACGCCAATATTTAGAAATAGTAAAAGCATCTGATTATTCCTTTCTTCTTATTTTTAGAAAACTTGTTAAATTATAATTTCTTGGTACAGTATGTAGGATACATTATGAATTAATTTACCCAACTAGAAGAGACCCCTGCGTGCTCCGCACGCCAATCCCGATAACCCTTCTATACACATACTAGCTGGCCCGACCCGGCTTTGCACGGATAGACAAATCAACCTGATACTAATAATTAGCCCAAGTGTTTTAGTTCATTGTAAAAAAAAAAAACGTTCATTGTAGGCCTAACCTAAAATTATATTCCGTTTTTGATCCAAATCAGTTGTTGATCAAAATCAGCTGTTTTAAGCTTTTCATACGAACAGCTGTTTTTTGTGCCCATGATAAAATCAAAAGAAATCTTTCTTCTTCTTCCTTAAGATTGACCTTCCATAAGATTAACATTGAAACTTTGAGGGGCACTGGGGCGTAGCCCTTATCACTAAGGGGTATGAAAAATAGATGTTAGCCGATTCTCATACCTACTCAATATACTCACAAAATTTCATGAGAATCGGTCAAGCCGTTTCGGAGGAGTACGGGAACGAACATTGTGACACTAGAATTTTATATATAAGAAGATGTTATGTTTTCTTTACAATAATATAGTAAATAATGTTAAATGTACAAATCAAATTTTGTCGTACGTTTTATTCCATCAGTTATAATAAAGTTTAAAAAAATCCAGCAATGATCTACACTTAAACAAAACTCTACCTAAAAGTTAGAAATAGAAATAATTGTTTCAAATTTTGCAATCAGCTGTTAATGGACTTCAACGAACAGCTGATTGCTGTACCAACACTAAACAAATTTAATAATTATTTATTATGGCTCTCCCTTTTAAATACAATATTTAGTATAGTGTGTGTTGTTTTTACGTCCAACAGATAGCGCTCTTTACAAAAACCTAACTTAAAGTTAGAAATACAAATAATTGTTTAAAAGTTTTAAATCAGGTGTTAATGGAAATATTATAGCTAACAGCTGATTACTGTTATTAATTATAGTCAATAATCATTTAATGGCTCTCACATTTTTGTTAAATATTGAGTATACTTTTTGTTGCTTTTATGTTCAATATCTATGCTGCTGTTTAAAAAAACAAACAAAGGTGTATATAAAAACCTGCTTGCATTCGAATGTAATGTTGTGTAAAAATTTCCAAATAATCGGTGAAGAACTTTCGGAGATTGACGATTTTGAACAAACGGACATTTACATTGTTATTTATAAGGATTTAAAAAAATTTGCAAACTTAAAGAAATATGACAAAAATTATGAATAACAACCACTTATTAGGTTTTTTTTTATTTTAGCTTATATTATCCGTCACATGAGGTCTATGATTGACGCGTTTCGGAACAATGTTCCATCATCAGAAGTATCTCGCTCGAAGAGGTCGTCAATGTATAAACAGAGGGCCTCAAAAGTATGTCAACTGCGTTATATCTCTGTAAAAATTGCAGAATACGCAACAAAACTTGGTAATCATTTTTCTACCAAAAAAAATTGTTTAAATAATTTTAATTTTTTATCACCTCAGGCCCACAAGGAGTCGGAGGAAAATCTTAAATGGGAACTTTGGTCGAGTTGTACATTAAATTAAAGGTATATCTTAGGAGAACACAATGTCGCAAATCAGACATCAAAAGGTTCGCCCTATACAAAATTTCGACAGTTTAAAGTTACAATATTGGGCTTTGTTAAAATGGCTTCATTTTACTTATTGGCATAAGATTTAAAAGCAAAACCCCGACAATCCACTTCTTGAATAGTTTTGATGTTGGGTTCAACTTTGAAGGTGTGTCTAGCTAGCTTCATTGACCTTAGTACGAAGGTACGGGTTAATCGCGATTGGAAGATATAATGCTGAGGCAGAAAGTTTGTTGAAGAAGAAAAATATGAAAAGTTTCATAAAAGTAAATAGGCTCACACTGGAAGGCCATGTAGCGGGTATGGAGGCTGATCGATGTTTGCATATGAACTTCGGTAGTAAGAAGGAACTAACATAAATTCAGATGGATGAGGTTGGGAAGGACATGGTGAAGCTGGTAGTTCGCGACTGGAGATGGGAGGTGCAGGAGAGAAAAATGGAGGAAAGTATTTAATGAAGAAAATAGTTCGCAAAGACCTGTAGCGCCAAATCCAGTATCGTAAGTGCCAATTATTTAGGATTTATTTACTTCGTTATACTGTTCTTATAGATAACAGTCAAAATACAGAATACTTTTTGTTAGTAGTACGGTGACGGTATAACATAGTTACTATTCAAAAAGGTTTTCTTAAAGAAGTTAGTATTTTTTTTTATAAACTTTGCAATAATTTGAATGGTAACAATTGCTTCTAAACAATCCTAATTAACGATGCAGTTGAGATTGCTTTTCCCCTTTTAATTCCTTAAAGGTTCGTCTTATTGCTTCCTCTAGCCTCTAGTACAATCCATTAAACTTGATTACAATTGTCCAATTCAGAGTTAGTTGGAAATATCGATTGTGCCATCGGCTAGGCAAGCTGTTGGATTAATCACAACAGTGGAAGCGAGTGCAAGTTAAAATCAGTTTACAACAGGATTCCAACTTGTCCAAGTCTAATTAAATAGGTGTATTCTGTTAGGTATAAATATCAAGTGTTTTGCAAAATTAATAATTTTTAGTTCTGATGGAATTTAAAGAGAGGTTTATTTTTAACTTAGGTGCTAACAAATTCAAAATTACTAGTGTTCGAAGACAGTAGCACAAAGTCGGTCATTTTAGCGACCAAGTTCAATTTGAAATATGTTTTACGTTAAGCCTTATAAAAGCGAGTGTACGAACGTACGTGAATAACAATATAATTTAACAGCTCAAGTAACCCATCATCTGTAATACTTAAGCAAAATCTAGCGTAAATTATACTTTGGGATTATGTTTACAACTCCAGTTAATAATATAACGTCTTGAGAAGTTGACTTTTTTAAATATGAATTTTAGAACTAATGAAGGCTACAGTACGTTATAAAATTTGCTTTGATGTTATAAAATAAATGTAAATACAACCTTTTATCATCAATATATTAATTTATACAAATTTAAAGAAGAGATACCTTTCGTTTAACTTCGAAAACAATCGTACATCTTCGTATAACATATATTCGATTATTAATTTCTTCATTATCGTATTAATAACTTCTAAATCATTTGATATATCAATATGAAATAAAAAGCAATTAAAAGATAATATTTTCATATTTATTTTAATATATATAATATTGCATATACATAAAAAATTATGTATTTCTTATTTATATCTAATTAATCTGTCTGTGATTTTTCATGGCTGCTTAATTAATAGTTTTAATATAATATTAAATTGTGACGAGTCACGATATAAATAGTTTGCTGAAGAAATGTAATAGGATGTTATAATCGAAAAGAGTGTTGATAGAAGACTTAAAGGGGAATGAATAATGTTAAATTTATAATAATTATGTATGAACTTGAATAAACAATTAAAGTAGGATGGAATCATGAAATACTTTTAAAAACGTTTTTTGATCTAAATTAAAGTAAACACAGAGTAGGCCCAACCTAAAAATAGGATATGACTAATAAAAAAAGACTTAATATTGAGGGGAATGGTACAAATAAAAAACAACTTAAATAATACTACTGGGGGAATTTAAAAAATATTAATAACAAATCTGTAACGAAATATAGTTTATGACAAAAGTGAATAGCATAATTAATTGTAAACGTATAATCGAATATCTGATAACCTATCGAACAATTTATACAACAGCGAGATACGAATGAAAAACTAAATTAGGACACACAAAGAAATATTATATAAGCGATTGAAAAATTGCACAGAAAATTTAAGTAATAAAATAATATTGTTAGAATAATCTGTCTAGGGTAAGAATAATTTGAACCAACTATAAAAGTATAAAAGTAACCAAGTATAAAAGTGAAATAGTTATTAAGGTGAAGTTTCAACTAAATAGTGCCAAGACGTATGAAGATTAGATACAAATGAAGACTGAATTAAGGAATATTAAAAGGACAATTAATAAAATTGTTAATGAAAAAAAATGTCCAGTACAAACTCAGGATCCAAACTAAATAGACGTATAATTCCAAGACGGAAGAAAATATTACAATTATTTAAAAAAAAAAACAAAAAAACAGAACATTTATTTAATATTAGAGTGACCCGCCCCCTGCTCTCTTCGCTCGGCAACCCCCGCGGTGAAGGCAAAAAGGTTATTTTAAATAAATAGGTCATACTATTGAATTCTAATATTTCTTATTTATTTTAATTACGATGTAATATAGTAGTTTCTTATTTTTTAATTCCTTAATTTAATAAGTGTTATTATCTAGCTAGGAAAGTATAACTAGATAACTTATCTAGCTAAGTGTTGTTCTAGGAAAGTATAACAATCATCATTTTTACTACATTTTCACCCTTAAGCAGCACGCGACAAAATGTTAATCTATGATACTTTTTTTATGTATGTTGTAAGAAATAAATGTACAAATTTTCAGCTCACTAACTTTAAGGAAAATATAACAATTAATGAAGGGTTGTTGTCACATTTTCACCCCTTAGAAGAACGCGAAAAAATGCAAATCTAGTTAACTTTTTCTATATATCTTCTAAGAAATAAATGTAAAAAATTTACACTCTCTAGTTTTAAGAAAAGTATAACAATTAATATTAATTGTTTTAGGGGTTGTTTTAACCCTTAAATCGAAATTAATTCTAGCCTTTGTTACTCAAGGGTAGTGTACCTTTTTATTAGTAAAACAATTGTTTTCCATCGGGTCAGTAGTTAAAGAGATTACCCTCCCCATACAGACAAATAAACAAACAAAATTTAACCTCTTTACAATATTATTAATAAAAACCCCAAAGCTAAGTGGTACATAATGTTAAATGTTCAAATCAAATTATTTCATATACTTTATAACAGTAGTTATAATAAAGGTTAAAAGAACCAGCAAGGCTCAGGTCTACACCTTAATAAAAACATAACCTAAAAGTTAGATATTTAAATAATTGCTTCAAAGTTTGAAATCAGCTGTTAATGGAAATATTTTATTCAATTGGTTGCTATGGTAATAAATGTAAATGCATGTGATGATTCATTAGTCTAGTTAGGCCTAACCTGAAAAAAAATTTCCGACTAAATTTAAAAATATTGTAATAAAAAAGGTTTTTATTAAAATGAATTATAGCATATGTTACTCAGGGATAGTGTAGAGTTTTATTAATAAAACTATATTTTCAATCGGTTCAGAAGTTCCAGAGATTACCCCCTACATACAAACAAACAAATTTTACCTACTTATAATATTAGTATACATAAAGACAAATAAGTGTAGGCCTATGAGTATCTTTAAAATTAATTATTCATGCGTTTTGATATTAGATTTAAAAATTCAACTGGTAAAAATACACCTTTCTATCACTACATTTTAGTCAGCTAGCACTAATAGGCCTACAATCTGTTATTAATCTCCAACGTTTTCGAAATCTAGCGGCCGCATTTTAGGTCCGATTTGGTCCAAATTTAGTGCACATGTTGGTTGTCTACTCGCTCGGACGAGTTCGTTAGCCAAAAAAATTCAACATCCGGAAGCACGTTTTTCGACCGGAAGTAACTATTTTTAGAGTTCTACAAATAATATAAAATGTACGATGTTATTCTGTACATTTTGTTTTTTTACGCGACCTTATAGCTCGTTTGGTTCCCCCAAAATCGATCAAAACGTAAAATACCATAAAAGTACCCGGTTCAAAACCATATGGTGGATTTTACCGTGGGGTTGGCGTGCGAAGCACGCAATACTTTGTTTATTGAAGGTACTCCCAATATGCGGAATGGCGTGCGGAGCTCGCAATACATTGTATATTGAAAATATACTCTCAATATGCGGAATGACGTGCGAAGCATTTTGCAGTTATTCAGCACCGTCGTGAATACACCTATTTCCCAAATTGTTGGTTGAAATCCTAAAACATATAGGCCTATAAACTTTTTTTTTTATTTGCTCAACTCACGTCAGCGGTTCAGCTACGTGGTCGAATTATTTGACTTGTATTTAGTTAGTATTTTCTTATGATAACATATTGAAGCTATCATCGAACTAGTAAAGACAGAATGCAAATTGCATAAGTTTAGTTACAGTTTCAGTAATTATATTCCAACTGCATCGCTTAACTCACAAACCACAATCGTGTTTTCTTCGTCAACACAACAGATGGTTCTGTTAGATTTGATATTGGAGGGATATAGTTTACCCGCACAGGTGAATCTGTTACAATTGTTTAGTTAATTGCAACCACAATACACGACACAGGCTACGTGTTTCTGGAAACTTTAGACAAATGTCCCAGTTCGTTAAAGATTTACTGTAACACATGTTATTGTTTGTGGGTTTCATTCGTTTTACTTACTAGTCAAATATAAATTAACTATTAAATCAGGTATCTCAAGCTAAAACAATAAGGATATACCAGTACCTAGATAAGACACTAGATTGCAATCCAGTCACGTAGTAGAACCAGCTGTGTGCCAGCTTAAAGACATGTGGCTACTTAAAGACAATTTTATTTTCTTACTATACTGTAGTATAGAGAAAGTATAGTGATCGGAAAAAAATCGATGTTAAGAGTTTTGTGGAAATATCCGTTTTGGGAACCCCTGAGTCCAAAAAAGGGTTTCTTACAAAATCTGTCTGCATGTCCGTATGTATACAAAGCTAGAGAGAAAACTATTCGATCGATTTCGAACAAATTTGCACCAAACATGTCAATTAGACCTGTATAGATGAGCGAAAAAAGGTTTTGAAATTTTTTTAAAAACAACCCCGTTTTTAGCCAAAAAAAACTAAAAAAAATCAGTTATTATTTTTTTATAAAAAAAACTTCTTTAACGATTTTCATAAAATTTTGCTTGTTTGTAGCCCTTAATGTACAACTACCACATGCAAAAAAACTGCATCTTTAAAAAAATTCTAGTTTAGCTAATAATATTTATTAGTTACTATCCTAACAAAGGCTTAAAATTGGCGTGCGAAGCACGCAATGCACTGTGTATTGAAAATACTCCCAAATACGGGGGTTGACGTGCAATGCACTGTGCGTCGGCCGCTTCTCATAGCCCATATGTGCGTCCTTAGCAGTGAACGTGTTAATAATTTAAATATGTTTGTGAAAAAGTATGTGCCAGTTTCTGGTACCGTTTATTATAAAAAATAACAACATTTTAATAATTTTTATATTGAATACGTGTTGCTGGTGTATAGATGCCGTCAGTGAAACGGCGAAACACGTCGCATTTTAAAGAAAACAAGGATGGTTGGGACTTATAAGTTATTTATAAACATTTATTATCAAATAAAGCAATCCGATAGGCAACTACGAATTCTATAAATGTACTCGAGCGAGAAACAAACGTAAAATTTAATTTATATAAATATAGAATACTAGCCCAGATACCTTATATTCAGGTGTCGTATGCGAAGAATTTAATGACGCAGTACGAGAGCTGTACACACTGCAGCGTTGACATAGTTAAGAACTCCAAGGTTTCCAAAGATGGCCAACAGATTGCTGTAGTGTATTTATTAACGTATTACGAAGTGTTTTAAAGTACAACGAAAATATATATAAGCAGTAAGCTTTTAGTTACTAATAAGCCCCACAAGAGCATCTCCATCTAAGGTAAACAGTTCTAAATTGCTTATCTTATTTAAACAAACCCAGAAAGCAAACAGTGCAAATCCCCCCTCTTCAACTGGCCTATATAAGGCAGCATCGAACACCGAATAGGTAGTTGG